>CAKNYM010016237.1:0-13048 GCA_932195095.1 Andricus curvator | reverse complement strand
TGGTTGGAGAAACATTTCTGTTGTTGAAACTTGAACTCCTTTGTTAAATTTTTTTTCAAATACATTCTTCAACTTACAATTAAAGTACTTTTTTGAAAATTCATATTTGTAGGTTGAAAGTTCAACTATTCCATTAGGTAAAAGTGTTGTAGGAAAATATATACTTTTATGAGAAGTTGTAGGCTCCGGAAGCTACGATCATGGTTCTTTAAAAGCAACCAATCCCGACGCAACTGGAACGTGTACGTCATCCGCTTCTGCTCCTTCTGTCCTAGAAGGTAAGCAAGAGCGGGAAATTTACGCGAGAAAACATCGGGCAACACTGTTCCTTGGAGTCAGGTCTCTAGCCGCGGATGATCTTACGCGGCAGACGGGACAGTTGGAGATGAAGTTTCACCTCTGGATACTTTTTTAGAGCTACCAATCTTTGTAGAATGTTATGAGGAACAGTGTTGACGGACCAGATGAAGTGATCCCAGAAGAACAGCCTTTTGCATCCGGTTCGCGATGGAATGAGCCTGACGCTGGCAAGCCGGAATCTTGTTGAGTTGGCTAATAAATGAAGCTTTCATACCTCCAAGACAGCCGATTATGAGAACTACAAGATGGACTTTGAAGCCTTGGTACAGCCTGCTCAGCTCGAAAAGAAGTGCTTGATATTTCGCCCGTTTTTCTTCCTCCTTTGCCGTGATATTACCATCGGCTGGTGCCGAGAATTCAATCACGTAAATGATCTTGTTCTTCAGATCTTGGAGGACAATATCAGGCTTCGTAGCACTGATACGTTGAGTGGTCGAGAATGAGAAATTCCAGTAGATCTTACACTGATCATTCTCCACAACGGACTCGAGTTCCCCCTGGGCGTATGGCAAGACGGGCAATAGATCAACACCATAGAAGTGCCTCAGATGGTAATATAACACTTTTAGAGCCGCATTGTGTCTCTCTATGTACCCGTATCGTGCATATTTTGAGCATCCACTGAGAACATGTCCAAGTGTTTCTGGCTCTTGCTTGCACGCTCGGCAGTTGGTATCGCCTACAGGTATATTCATTATGCGCTCGCGGTAAACTAAGGTGTCTATAACGCCATCTTGACAGGCAAAAAGAAATCCCTCAGTCTCCGATTTTAATCCAGCAGACTTGAGAAACATGTTGGACAGACCCATCGAGAGCTCTTCTCTACGTATAATGCCGTAGAATTTACCATGAAGGGGCTTGTCAGCATGTTCTCTTAGTAGAAGCGTATGTTCTGCTTCCTGTACACGACTTTTGAGCACCAAAGGTGTTAGTGATGCTAGGCCATGCGTAGTGTCGCTGGAATCAAATACTTTTATTATTATTATTATTATTATTATTATTATTATTATTATTATTATACCATTAAGCCAAAATCCCTTTTGGGGTAGGCGTGACTTGCTCGGTTGGAAAATAGTAGTGTGTATATGGGTATATAGGTATAAGGTAGGTAGGTATATAGGTATGAGGTAGATAGGTATATAAGTGTTAGGTATAGATATTTTTGATTGATCTGGAATTCTCGTGTTATTTATTTAAATGACACGTTTATTCCGCAACACTGCTCCGACCCAGGTTGCTGATCAATCTCTCTAGCGATCACCCCAAGTGAAGAGCCTCACAAAATTGTTATGTATGGTTCTCCACTTGGGCCCATTAGTATCCAAGGTCTTTGTTTCAGGTGTCATTCATTCTACTGTCACTCTGTTTACAAACTATTTGTCGCCACACTTTTCTGTCCTGGCATAATACTCTAGCTTCCTTCACGTCCATGCATTTTTTCATGCAAGCTCTTGTGTTTCTATGGCTTCTTATGTCTCTACGGATTAATGTCTCATTTACAGATTCTAACCATTCTTTCGACGGTCTACCTCTGGGCATTCTGCCATTTACTTTACCTTTATACACTTGTTTGGTCAGTCGTTCATCTTTCATTCTTTCAAGATGTCCGAACCATCTTAACTGATTTCTTTCCCATGTGTCAACTATTGTCTCTTTTGCACCATATTCTTTGAGGATGGTCTCGTTTCGGACTTTGTCCATCAGTGTTTTCCCGCATATTATGCGCAGAGGTTTCAAGCCTATCGCGTTAATTTTACTCCTGTCATTTTCTTGACAGGTCCATGTCTCGCTACCGTATAGTACAGTCGGTACGAATATAGAATTATGTATGGCCATTTTAGCTTTTTTTGATATGTTTTTATTTGTTAGGATGGACCCTGCTCTACCGATAACCTGCTTACCCTTATTTATGCGCCTATCTAACTCCCGATCTATTTTTCCGTCGCTAGTGAATAGACTACCTAGATATACATACTTGTCAACTTGTTATAATCTCTCATCATTTAGGACAATGTTGCATATTGTTTTCTCACTTTTTCCTTCAAACACCATGATTTTTGTTTTATTTACGTTAATTTTGAGGTCCATGTTTTTCATGCTTGTATTAAGTTTATTCAACATTCTTTGCAAGTCCTCGATTGATTCTGCCATAACAATCTTGTCATCTGCGAAAGCTAATCCACGTACCTTGACTGTTTGGAGATTTACACCTTCTTCGTCGAAGAGTGCAGTTCTTAGACACTTATCCATGAATATGTATACAAATGTATATAATACGCCTATAATGATTTTCCTATCATAAATTTCCTTTACTTTTTTCGGCATTATAGGAATCATAGGAATTATAGAAATAATAATAATCGACAAAAAATTATGAGAAATTCACTATAGAAACATCACTATATCATAGTAGTAATAATAATAATTATTTTCCTATGATACTTTTCCGCAACGTTCTGGTTGAAAATTCATCTCTTTGCTTAAAAAGTTAAACATTTGGTTTAAAAATCATCTATTTTGGTTGAAACTGAACTTCTTAGTGGGAAATTGATCTTTCTGGATTTTTATGTCGAAATTTTTTTCAAATATTCCACTTATCGGCTTGAACATTCCATTCTAAGTTTGTAAATTCTTCTCTTTTGGCAGAAAATATTTTTTTGATTAAAAATTCTACTATTTTGTTGAAAATGTAATACATTTCGACTTTAAATGTATGAAATTCAAAGCGTTGCTACATAAGGGGCATGAATTCGTGAATTCTTCTTCGATGTCCTAATCCGGAAGCCAATAACAGTTTTGTCTGCGGTGCGGGACTTTATCTGTTTTGGAAGAAATATTTCATCTTTCTTGAATAAAAATGCAACTGTTCGTTTGAAAATTCAACTCTTTTTAGAAAATTTGTCTTTCTGATTTCGAAATTCACCTGCTTCAGAAGAAATTACAGCTATTTTGGATAAAAACGCAACTTATTTTTTAAAGATTTGCTTTCTTTTTAAAGAAACATTCATCTGTTTTAAGAGAAATTTCATCTTTTTTGGAAAAAAAGTGCAACTATTTGGTAGAGAATTCAGCAATTTTATTACAAAGTCATCCTTTTTGTGTAAAAATTCGTCTTTTCTATTGAATATTCAATTTTCTTGGTAGAAACTTATTTCTTGGTTAAACATTCATATTTTGATCGTGAAAATTCTACTAAAATCTTTTTTAACCGAAAATTCAACTTTTTTTGTTAATTTATCTTTTCAATTCATACATTCATCCGCTTTGGTAACAATTCTGGATGAAAATTCAACTACTTTAGAAAAAAAATAATTTGTAATTAAGCATTCAAGTGTTTTAAGAGAAATTTCATCTTTTAGTTGAAAATTCTACTGCTTTGTTGAAAATCTAAAAAAAGAGCGTTCACAACGCAGAAACTCTTCTCCTCACGCATCAGCTCGCCTGTAGCTGTGTGATGATGCCTGACGGTGAACACCTAGCTGGGAGCAAGAGTAGGTGGCCGCCACTGGTAAACTCGAACACGATTTCTGACGTCGGTTCCCATCTGCTGGCCTAACCGTTTGCCTCGCGTTCACGTGGTCCGCTCGAGTACGGAGCTGCCTAGTTTTCGGGTGCCACGACCGTTCACTCTCTGCTCACCACACGAATCTTCCTACCTCGGCTAGCGCGAACGGACGTTTCAGTTCCTAACACTGGGAAAATATGAACAGGGGAGGAGTGCGTCAGGAACGCATGGAGCGTTCACCCAGAATTTCGCTCCCAGTCCCTGCTCGATACTTTTTGTCGGCGAAACTGAAAAAACGGGGTTACCGATCTGTCTCAATTTGCAATTAAATATTAATAAACAATAGGCGATTTTCAACTTTTTCTTTGCTTTGTAAGCATCGCTAGGGTATATTTCGTTTGTATATGAAGTTTGAAACAGTGTCAATAATATTTGCTCAACTTACGACGATTTATTTCTTAAAAACTAATTGAATTTGGGGACACATTTTTTTTCAGTTAATTAGGCTTATTATTAAAAATAATTGTCCGATCAAAAAACATAAAATAGAAAAAAGTTCCGTCTCGTCATTATCTACAAGCCTACATTTTTTAAAAATTAATTTTTTTACTTTTAAAATTTCCGTCCACTCTGACGTTTGGACAATACTTTTACCCGATCTCAAGCGCTGGGCGAGTTTCTCGATCCAGACCCTCCATTGTAATAGTATAAATTTATTTAAATGATACATTTTTCAGGGTAGCTGAGAATAAAATTTAATGCAAAATAAGAAACAAATATTAAATTAATCATGATAAATAAAACTTGTACTTTATTTTGCCATATCTGAGTAAGCAATTTCAGGCCGAGCTACATAACTAAACGTAATATACATTTGATATAAAAGTTTTGAATATAATGTAGAAAAGTTCAGATTTTGGACAAAATCGAGTGTGAAGCACGAGATACGTGATGAGAATGTGTTCGTTAAAGCCGAAGGAGCTTTAACACAAGAGAATTCACAATCACCAAATTACAGTTGTCGATGCTTTGACCTTCAATTTCAAAAGGTCTGTGCATAAATGCGGGGGAAATACAAATACCGAGCGCGTAGCGCGAGATAAATATATTATCGAGCGCAAAGCGCGAGAACCCAACAGTCGCGCGCCCTACGCGTGCTCAAACTTGCGAGCCGCGCTCGCAGCGCGCGATGAGAGAATGTGCCCGCGCAGCGCAGCAGCGTCATATAGAATCATCTGCGCAGCGGGCAGATTTTTAAATTAAATACTGTGAAAAAAATTAATCAGCTAATAATTAATTAATTAATCAGTCTACAATATAAAAAGCATTAAACAATTATTTTCACTGAGAAATGTATATAATTTGTATCTTATATTTTTCCTTAAATTTGAAATTGCATTTCTAAGAATTTGAATTATTCATAACTTTTTATACTAATAATAATAAATATAAATCAATCTCTGACAAAGGTGCTCTTTGAAATTTACCGCACTTGTATTAAAAAAAAATAATTGCAAATCGGGGCAAAATTGAAGGCTGTAGATTTTTTTGAACGAAAAAAATGCGTTAGCTCCCACTGTGAGGTGTATCTAGCTATACGTTCGTGTGCACTTTAACATTTCTATTATTACTGCAAACATTAACCGAGTTGCATAATTTCAGTTTTTTTAAACGGCCTGCATCTCATGACAATGAAAGGTTCACACACAGCTAAGACTGAGCGTCACTGCCATGTGATGCTATTGTTCTTTTTTTTTTATAAAATAAAATATAAACATTTGTTTGCAATCCGGCTCTAGTCGGTAAAACAGAATAATATTTAGATGCCGTATACAAAATATCGGCCAACAATATTCAACCATGCGGCTGAAAAATGGAATCCCGTTTTCTAACTCTGATAAATCCCCTTAAGCTTTTCTCAACTATCGTATGCTGAATAACCTTAGATTCAAGAATACCCGGATAGTTCTCGTTCTCTAGCTCTGCAATCCCTAATTCTTCTTTGATTAGATGCACTGCTCTGCATTTATCTTTTCCAAATTCCATATGCATATCATAGGAAAACTGCTTTGTGACATGGATCACTTGCTGCAGTTGCTGGTTTGAGCTAGCGTATATCTTCAGGTGATCCATGTATAGAAGATGGTTCAGTTGATAATCATCCTCATTATCATGTATTTTGAACCCATGAGCCATGCCATTTAGCGTTTTTCTCAATGGGTTCAACGCTAAACAGAACCATGATGCACTGAAGGTGACTCCTTGAAAGGCACTTGTCGTAATGCGTATGGACATAGTTATCCTTGGTTGTCCATGACGAAAATACTTGATTCTTGTACACTAAAGCATGATCGCACGACTTAGAAAGTCGATGATGCGTGGGCAGCTTTTGTAAATTTTTAGGACTCCAAACAAATGGTCATGTGGTACGAAAGGAAACGCTTGCTTGTAGTCAGTGGATGCCATGTGCAAGTTTCTGAGTCATTAATTGCTGTTGAGACTCAGTGGTTCAGTCACCCTATGGGCTAGCCCGGGATGAAGATCTATGAATAGACAATTTTATTCGCCCCTGACGGGTCCTCCCCCTGCCGTTGCCTTAAAGTGACATCTGGTCACGTCTCCATTCATTTCCGGCGTCTACTTAATCCTCTTTTTGGCCTGAGCATCGGGAGTTGCTGGCGGATTGCATTCTGAACCTCAGATCCTAGCCGGTTGATGGTTCTTCTAGGGCGGAGGTTCCCATCTATAACCTGACGCCTTCGCTGTTCAAGGTCGTCTTGGGTTACTGTTCTAATTTTCGGGAAATTCGCTACAAAGTTTTGGCGAAAGGCCATCCCGTCGAGAGAAGTTGCGGTCGCTCCCGTCTCTTGTTCGAATTGACAGCGCATCAAGTACTCATCATGATAAGTTTGGAAGTTGATGCGCTGCCGTAGCATTCCTCCAACCGAAACATCCTCCGCAGGCGCAGCTAATGTTCTGCTGCTTACCACTTGTTGCTGATGTTCTGCCTGGACAGTAACCTTTTTCCGTATCCGGGTGAGATCTACCTGTCCATCACGTAGGTCACCACCACCGGCTTGCATGCTGCCACCCCTGCGGTGGCACCAGGGACGTCCCGACGATCCTCGGGAAGCGACCACCGTCTATATAGATTTAAGAACTTCTTCATGTCTTCTATGGGTTTTGGTGTTTCTCTTAGTTCTCTTCCCCTTCATTTTCCGCCTGTCTGGCATGGGAAACCCTGTCAGTAGCAATGCTACATAGCCTTTAAATTCATGAGAGGAAAGCTCAAGCCCTACCGCGACGCTAACGCGAGAACACCTTCGGTAGGGTTCTTCTTATGAGAAGTTATAGGCTCCGGAAGCTACGATCATGGTTCTTTAAAGCAAACAATTCCTACGCAACTGGAACGTGTACGTCATCTACTTCTGCTCCTTCTGTCCTAGAAGGTAAGAAAGAGCGGGAAATTTACGCGAGAGAACATCCTGGAACACTTTTCCTTGGAGTCAGGTCTCTAGCCGCGGATGACCTTACGCGGTAGACGGGACAGTTAGAGATTAAGGTTTCACCTCTGGATACTTTTTTAGAGCCACCAATCTTTGTAAAATGTTATGAGGAACAGTTTTGACGGACCAGATGAAGTGATCCCAGAAGAACAGCCTTTTGCATCTGGTGCGCGGTGGAATGAGCCTGACGCTGACAAGCCGGAATCTTGTTGAGTTGGCTATGAAATGAAGCTTTCATACCTCCAAGACAGTCGATTATGAGAACTACAAGATGGACTTTGTAGCCTTGGTACAGCCTGCTCAGCTGGAAAAGAAGTGCTTGATATTTCGCCCATTTTTCTTCCTCCTTTGCCATGATATTACCATCGGCTTGTGCCGAGAATTCAATCACGTAAATGATCTTGGGTTCGGAGGTTTAAATGTAGTAAAATCAGTAATCCGCCTTGTGAAAGCGATGGCGGTGGCTAATTCGTGAATCCTATGGCTGGCAACTAGCTGTACGTTCCCGAAAAGAGAGAGGGAGAGAAGTCTTGGTGTTGATATTCGCTTGGAGAAAGTCACGGCAGTGGCTTGCTCGTGAGACCTATGGCTGGTAACCAGCTGGAGGCACATAGGGCAGGTATCTAGCTGTAGGGTTTCTTGTGAGAGCGCTGGTAGCCAGCTCCCAAAAAACTGCTGTTTTGGGCCAGTGCACGCCCTTTTAACGGGGAGGCTGCGTGGGCGTTGCGTGGGAGTCGTGCAGAGAGGGTAGAAAATCGGTGGAGGGAGATGCGCGCGTCGAGCTTCGCGGGAGCTGTACTCGTGGTCCTCGCCTCCACGCGCCCTGCTGCCTTGCTGACGTCACTTCACACAGTACTTTCTTATGCCGCGGTGTGGCGGTTGTCTATTGAAAGAATAAACGTCGTCTGTGAGTGTGTTTTAAATCTATCAATAAAAGAGTCTCGCTCTATGCGAGCCGCGTATAACAAATTATAAGAAATGTACGAAATTCTAATATTCTTAAATAAGAATGCGTATTGAAATGAGAGCTCCTAGTTCCGTCTATAATTGAGTACGCGGCGATCAGACCAGCTGAACGACTGCAGTTGGCTCATGACCTGCGATTTCCCGCCAAAAGCCTTCAATCAAACGTGTGTTTGTAGTACGAAACTGTTTGTAACTAGTGCAGTGTGAATTCAAGCTTAAACCATTTTTTATTTAAACTCTCAATAATTGACACATATAAAATAGAAGCTATTAACACTTTTCAATTGAAAATTTTCAATCAAGTGCAATTAAACTGCAAAACTTAAACTTTTATACTTTTATAATTGAACATTTCAAACATAAATCTTAAAAATAAAAAAATCTCCCTCTTCGAATTCAGAAAAAAATTGAAAATCAAAATTTGCCCTTCTCCTACTCAATAAAAATATTCTTTTTTAAATTGTCATCTATTATTGGTCGAAAATTGTGGAAATGACAGCGAGTTGCAGTCAACACACGCATTTGCTGGAGCGTTTTGTTGTTTTGCCGCTGCTGCTCTGTGACTTTAGTAACAAAGGCCGATAACCGGAGCACTGCAGCGGCAGTGTGTTGACTTCAACTCGCTGCCATTTCCACAATTTTTGAACGATTTTTTTTTCAAATTTTTAAGAAGACTTTTTTAAAACCTTGCAAACAACTTTCTTGCGATAAGTTATTTCAACTAACAATTTTTCGATTACCTTCCCACAGGTCGAAGTTAACGAAACGTGGTTTTCGTTCGGAATTAATTTGTTATCGATAAGCAATAAACATATATTTTTTTTAACAAATTGCGAGTTATGTTTTATAAAACATCGATTTTCGGTCGTAAAATTTTGTAAGTTTTTATTGTTTATCTTGAGTAATAATTGTCAAATGAAAAAGTTTACTGAGAAAAATTTGTCGGTCGCTTCAAGACGAATACGAAAGTATATTTTGTTTTACGTCTCGACCACTTTTTTTTATGGATCGATTTTCCCGAGTAGACAATACTTCTACGGGTTTTCGAGCGCTTAAGGAGTTGTTGCATCCGTCACCTCAATGGTGTTGAAAATGTAGAATTCAGGAGTTTCACGTTTCCATACTTATTATTTTATTTTAATTACTTTAAATAATGAGTAATTAATAATTTTTTTCATCTTAGATTTAAAGTGAAATGTTCGAAATTTTTGTCTAATATAATTGCACATTTTTCAGGAGGTTCGACCTTAATTTCATTCTGAATATATTTTATTGAAAATATTGATATGTTAAATATGCTTTGAATTTTAAATACCTATGAAAATAATTTGAAAAAATGTTAAAAAAAAGTGAGGAAGCTCATTTTTCTCTAAGGATCAAGCAGGTTAAATTCCAATATGTCAAAGGCATTTTTCGTTAAGAGTTGGATTTTTTAGTAGTAATTATAATATTCCTAAAATCTTGTACAATTAAAAAATGTATTGTCCTTCTATAAAGTTACTTTCATAAATTAAGGAACATCATTATTTTATTTTATATCTAAAAAGTAGACCGTTCCTACACAGTTATATATTTATAAAGAGAGAGAAAAAGATTATTCTTAAGTAATTCGCGTAATTGTTGTATATTTATTATAGTGGTCTAGAAAACATCCTTATTTTTTTCTTCTAAAATGGCTCGATTCCCTAAAAATTGTTCCTTTTCGTATCAAAATGTGCCCTGAATATTGGCAGAAGTTGAAAAAAATATATTTAGGGATCTTATTATCTCATTATTGGCAAAAAATTGCCTACGTTATTTCAGTTTCCACTGTTAATGGATTTTTTTACTTTAGAATACAAAAGGATAAAATGCATATGTACCGAAGTAAAATAATCCATTAAAAGTGGCAAATAAAAAAGCAATTTCGTGCAAAAATGGACTTCAGAGATCCCTAAATATTTTTTCTTAATGGCAATATTCAGGGGACATTTTGACACCAAAAGGAACAATTTGTAGGACAGCTATTTTGAAAAAAAATAAAGCCTTATTTGGACAACGCTTTATTCATTCCTATTTTTTTACCACTTTTCATAAACTCAGTTAACTACAATTTAACTATTCAGAGATGGACAACGAAAGGGTTTCTAAAAAGTATTATGTTATACTTTGAAGGGGTGTAGGATCAGAATTTCTCTAAAAAATGCGATACTTAATAGAGTGGGTCGTTTTAAATGAATGTTTGAAATTGAAAACGTAATAGCGCGGAAAAGTTGCCTTTTGGCAAGAGAAGGTCAAAGCAATTTTTTTTTCGGTCAACATCTTCCGTCTCCGCAACGCGTTCAAAATTTCGAAAATTCGACAAATTCGAGCATTTTCTTACAAAATCGTAAAAAATTCTCCCGACTGTCAAAATTGTTTTTTTTTTTTTTACTGAAATGAACTTAACTTATCTATTTTTTAATCTTAAGATATTAATAAAATGTTTATAGAAATTATAAAAATAAATAGATTTTATGCAACACATGTGCGTTATGGGCGCTTTACGCCACCTATTTTGCGATTTGAAAGTTGCCGTTTACAGACCGGTGAATGAAGTCGGTAGTGGGGGTACACTTCATTTCCCTAGGGAAATAAAGTAACATTATTTCCCTGAAATCAAGGTTATAAAGCATGCAGGGTGGCCACAGAACCGGGAAAAAGCCGGGAATTCGGAACAACCGGGAAAAAACCGGGAATTTCGTTCGAACTCCGGGGAAAAAAATGAAGACTCTATTATAGGGATAATTGGAGCAGGCAGCAAGTGGCAGCGAGCCATCGGGGGCGAGGAAGGGGAGCGAAACGGGCAGAGCTGCTTGCACTGCTAGGAGTCGTAGTGGTGGGGTAGCGGCTAGCAAAGACATTGAATTACACTCTCCTTTTTATCGACTTTGCTGTTACCGTTTTAGCTGTTACCGACTGCAGGACAATCGGCGCCGCTTGTGCAACGCTATAGCGCGAATTCTGATATTCAATTGTTTTGGCTGATCGTGGTATAGCCAATTGTTTTCGTGGTTTGTGTGTTTTTGCCCATTATCTAGTGAAATTGTGAATCTAATAATTAATAGGAGTTACAAACAGGTATGTATAGTAAAAATAAATATGTATTTATACTAGTATTATTTCAATTTACGAATAAACTTCGTTTTCTAATAACTAGAAGCAAAATATATTTCCGTCAATTTTAACATTGGCTTCGGAACTATTCCCATAGTTCTTATCGGTTTAAAATACTATTATAGTATTAGTTTAAGATATAAGTTTAGGAAGTGTATTGACTAAAGCCAATAACCTTTATCCTTTAAAAACAAAAGTAAGGTTGTGTTTTTCTGGGAATCCCCTATAGTAATTTCTCTTACTTCTTTTCTCGGAAAAAATATCTTCTGTTTTATTAACGCTCTCTTTTTCCATGTAGGTATGTTGATCGAATTTTTTGATAGAGATGACTTTTTCATGAATCATTGTTTATATAAAATTTAGTGAGAGTAACAGAAGGTTTTTTAACATTTTATATATCTTAAAAAATATAATATAAATGTCACAAAATAAATGTAACCTCATTAAAAATATTACTTAAGTCCAATCGTGTATTAAAAATTCCAAAATTTAAATCTATTTTCTTTCAATTTTTGATACTTATTTTTTGTTTCATGAAAAAATTATTTGGTTTGAAAATTTTTTCAAAAATCGTTTCATAACTTATCGCTAGTACAAGAAACTTTTTTATGATCTTCTGAAAAATTTCCCGGTCATCAAATATGAATTCGTAACATTTATTTTTCTGGTTAATAAAAATTTACGTACGATCTCCTAAAAAAATTAGAACTTTCAAAAAAGTTGATAGAAATTCTAAAAATCAATATCTCTTTCCGAAATTGTTTGCTTATATAGCATTATATTTTCGGAAAATAGCCGCAAAAAGAAAAACTCAAATTTTCGGTTTAGACTTTTGCGATAAGTATACATACATTTTTTTCCAAATCAAATAAATAAAAAAAAAAGATAAATTATCCAAGAAAAAAAATAGCTCTATTTGAAAGTTGACTTGTAAAATTTATTCTGGAAATTGTGACCTTGGTATTAACCCCCAAATTCAGCACTAGAATTTCATCTAATCATGTCAAAGCAAGCCGATCAAATATATGTGTAATTAAATCGAAATTTTGGAGTTAATAAGTGTTACTATGCCCATATAACACCTCTTTTTGTGTGAACATTAGTCACTTTTTACATCAAATTGGTCACTTTTGTCACTTTTTTGAAGTGCATTAGCTGTGGAAGCCCTGCTTATGCTGTGTGTTTGAAGTAAAGTATGTTTTATTTGTGGAAGTTGTACTCAGTGAAGGAAGATGTTCGTGTTTTCAGTTCCCGCTTCGTTAATGAAAAATGACAAGTTACTCATCTCGTTATGAGGAGGCGTATCCCTGGAACAGTGCTGATCCAAAGGACAGAAAATCTGCACGATACAAGTGGTGCATCAAATCATTTAAAATAGACACCATGGGAAGAGTTGCCTTTTCCAGTCACGAGAAGGGAAAGAATCATCAAAGGAACGCTGCGGTACAGCGAACAAACATATCTATTTTGAATTACTCCGGTGGCGTCAACCAAAAGAGCAGTGGTATGTAACTTTATTATCTTTCCCTTAGGGTTAGCCTAAAAGTGAAGTAAAGCTCACAGGCCTATCTCAAGA
>CAKNYM010016228.1:0-11530 GCA_932195095.1 Andricus curvator | reverse complement strand
A
This sequence comes from Andricus curvator, assembly GCA_932195095.1. Lineage (NCBI taxonomy): Eukaryota > Metazoa > Arthropoda > Insecta > Hymenoptera > Cynipidae > Andricus > Andricus curvator. The sequence continues at coordinate 11,529 of CAKNYM010016228.1, read as the reverse complement.
TTTTACATAAAACCAATACCTTCTCATTAGAATGAGAATGTAAAAAATGTGCCAACTGTTGAAAGATTGCTTGGCGCAGCTGTATTTGTATATTACGAAATGTACAGATTTTAGAATGAAATAAAAAATATACTTGACAAAAATCGGTTTCTTCATAATCAAAATGGTCATCTTTTCTTATATTTTAAGTTAAATTTGAAAAAAAAAATTTTTTTTGCAACGACCCTATTGCTAAGTGAAAATATGTTAATTTAGTTAGGGCTGTACATATCAATTACAAGAAGTTTCTAGAAATAGGTGACACGTGGAGAAATTCAATCAAAGAACATGATTGTGTAACATTTCTAGCTTTATTTAAACAAAAAGAATGTCATACTGTGAAACTTGTAAAAAGGCTACCTCACCTTTAACAACATAAAGTTTTGATAAGTCACTGATTGAACTAAAAATTAGAATTAGTTACACAATTAATCACACACACACATCTCAACAATTTCTTGGAACGTTCTATTCGATATTTTTTAATTTAGAAACGTTTAATTGAAGAAATTAAATTTTTTCTCGTAATTGTTACAATTAAAAAGTGTCATTTATGAGAAAGCCAAATATCATTTTTCCAACTAAATATTGTTTTAATTTATAAGTTCAAAAGACTTCTATTAAATTTGTGTTTAAGAATTTATCTTTTTCTTTTTTGCTACAAACTCTATTAATTGTTTTAAAATTTAAATCTCTTTTTTGAAAATGAACTGTTTTTGTAAAAGTTATTTTTTTTTTCTTTGGTTGAAAATTAATGTTTTAACTGAAAATTGACCTATTCTACGTCGATATTTTTATCATTAATATTTTAACCCATGAAACTGTGATGCACAATGAACCTAAAAAAAAATTTGTCTATAAATTATATTCATTTATGATTGCAAACGAGTTTTGTCATTGTTGAATTAATTATTAGTTCGCTCTTTTTTGTCTTCATATAAGTTGCTGTGAATGATTCCAAAAACGAATTATGTGTAGCGCTTACAATGATCTGATTTGTGCGTTAAAAAAAATGGAAGGTTTTTTTCAAAGAATTTCGAAGAGATTTGTGAGAGCCCATTTATTTATTTCCTTATTTATGTGGAAATTTGTATTTGCTAAATTGATGTTGCGGTAGATTCGTAATCTTTATTAGTAGATAAATAGTAAATACATGTAACCTCATTTAATATGGTCAAGGGTTTATGAATTGCTTTTCTCATTTTTAAAACATGTGGTCAAACAGTTAAGAAGAGAATTGTTGCTCCTTTAGAAATTGTAGTTGGACAAATTCCAGAAAATTTTAAAGAATAAAGTGAAAACAACCTCTAAAAGTCATATTAATGTAGTATGTAACTGATCAAGTTTTCGACAAGAATGTATGCCAGACCTCGTGAAAATAATATATGTATCATATGTTCAAATTTCTCTGGAAAGTTGAAGCAATTTTCAGAAGACTACATTTGCTTCATAAAATTATTATTAACCTGTGAGTCATGGTTTGTAAGATTATTACCCTTTATTAACCAAAAATCTTTACTCCACGTATGAAAGATATTTGCATATTAATAGGTACATATTGTGAAATGTTAAGAAATAAAGCAGTTGTCGTGGAACACGTGTTCAGATTTAAATCCACGACCAACACTTGTAAAATTTATGATTAATAAAAAATCTTTCCACTTACGCAAAATCTATTTTTCTCCACTCGTCTAGAACGTGAAAGAATACAAACAATTTCTTACATCATCATTGAAATTGTCAAAAAAATTAAACATTTAGATAACATCACACTTTAACTTTATCCGAAAAAGAATTTTTGTATTTCAGTAAATTTTATTCAGAATCGTCAATATTAGGTGAATCGAGTTGAAACTCAACATTCCTCTTCACAAATTAGCCATAGTAAGTAAGTATACCATTAAGCCATTTCCCTTTCAGGGTAGGCGTGACACTACCCGATTCGGGTAATGTTTCTAGGTGGATAGTTTCTTGCAGTAAATAACTACTACAAGTATGGACTTTTCAAATAGCACCCCCATAAGTCTGTTTGATAGGGTCCCCAAAAAACCCCGTGAGTGAAAAAATGGGTTTTGCAAGTTTTTGGCGCTAATTATGATTTTTTGATATAATAGAGTATATAATATATTTACATATATATAATATTTTTCAAACATTTTCCACTTGTTGTCCAATTCTCAAATACAGTAAGAGAAAAATTGATTTCAACAAAAATAACATTTGAACAATTCATTATCATTGTTAATAACATTCTCTTAGAATAATGCTAGAAAATTACAATTTATTTTTCTATTTTTTGTTCAATTTTCAAACAGAGTGGGGTGAGTAATTAAATAAAGTTGATAAAATTATTTCTTTAAACAATTTATTATTATTGTTAATAATGTTGAATTTGAATAATACCAGAAAGTTGCGGTTTTTTCTGAAATCACCAACAGTTTGTCCACTTTATACTTAGAGTGGGGTGATATTCAACGCAATTTAGCAAAAATAATTGTTTTAACAAAGCATCGTTAATAAATGTCTTCTCCTATAATAAAGCTAGATAGTTGCCTTTCTTTCTGAAATTTTTAACTTTTTATTGTTATTGTTGGACCTCTTTGGGTTTATTTTTTTATACATAAATTAATAACAATTTAAAGATTATGAAAGAAAGTTTTGTAAATCTTGAATAAAAAGTCTTTATTTAAATTTAAGTTACTGATGTCTGCATCTGTCCTGTTTACGAATATAAATTGCTTCTCATCGTTTACCAAAAGTGCGTCATAATCGTATTTCTAAACACTATTCAGTACACGCTGCATCATTCTTGAAACTTTGGGATCAATTTCTTTAGAAATAAAATTATGTTGCATGTAAGAAAAGTAAATTACATAACAATTTGGCAAAATTTGAGTTTAGACTCTGTTTTAGACTAAATTGAACCTGATATCAATTTTTCTGAAGGCGAAATTGTAAATCATCCTCATTAACAAATAAATTTATTTCCGCTGATTTTCAATTAAAATTTCAAACGGTATTGAAAAATTTATGTCAAAAAGTTTTTGAATCTAAAAAAAGGACACCTTTTCTGTTTTTGCACATTTGTTGTAAAACCAACTTCGTGGTCTTAATATTTTTCTGCGAAAGTGATGCCCGGGAAGGTTTGCTCTGTGTAGGCTTGTTGACTATTTGGTTAAGAATTAATTTTCTTTTTGGTTAAAGATTCATCATTCCAGTTGAAAATTCTCTTTTTTTTTGTTTGGAAATTTAACTATTTTGTTGAATTTTTTTGAATGAAAATGTAGATATTTCATTTTTTCTAAGAAAATTATCTTCTATTGATTGAAAATCCACTTATTTTGTTTAAAACTCGCCTTTTTTGTGTTGAAAATTGAAATATTTTCGTAGAAAATGGATATTTTTGGGTTGTAAATTCAAATTATTTGTTAAAAATTCGTCTTTATGTCTTCAAAACTTGCCATTTTGAATGAAATGTTTTTTCTCAATCTACTGAAAAATCTTTCTTGGTTGAAAACTCAACTCTTTTGTTGAAAATTCCTCTTTTTGATTTGACAATTAGTCTGCTTTTGTTGAGAATTCCAATAATTTGTTGAAAATTCGTATTCATTGGTTTAATTAAACTGTTTTTTATTGAAAATTATAATCTTTTTTGGAGAAAATACCAAATATCACTGTTTGCGTTGGGGATTAATTTGTTTATCGAAGATTCATCTCTTTAGTTGAAAATTTAACTGTTTCATTGAAAACTCCCTTTTTCTTGTTTAAAAATCAATTATTGTAACTGAAAATGTAATTCTTCAATTTTTGGTTCTAAATTTATCACATTAACATTATTGATCTCCGAGGTGCAAGGTGGATGTACTTGATGTCGCAGATTATCTCAGGGAAAAAATGTGTTTGTCTTTTAGAGGAAATTAGGTGGTACGTACGTTTTCGAATTGTGAAAAAGACAACTTATTACGAAGCTATGCGTATTTGAATTTTGCGCTTTATTTAAAAAAACACAAAATTTGTTCTTTAACCCTGTATCAATTTTGACCTAATTAAACTATTTGAGATTTCTTTTCAAATTCTGATAGCGTTTTCTGTATATCTTAAAAAAAAGTTTGTTACTAAAATCGAATGTCCTCACTTTTTTGCAAAACCCGTCAGGTGCATATGTACGAAGAAATGTTACCATAAAAGTTTGCACACCTGAAAAAGTTTTATAAAAATATGTGTTTATCTTTAGTGATATCTTCATCGTTAGGGGAAAAACTTACAAATTATATTTTAAGCAAAAAAAAAAAAAAAATGTCATTGCCTCAAAAATGCTTTAGCTTACATGAATCTGATAGGATGCGAAAAAATATATAATTTTGAAACATGAAAAAAATAAATAACAAACAGAATAATTAAATTTTCAACCACAAAAGATGAATTCTCAACCATATCAGAAAAAATTAATTTTATACCAAATACTAAAGAATGCAAATGAAAATGGCAAAATTCTAAGTTTTTAAAATCGCATGAAGATATTGACCAAATTTTTTGCATAATCATTTTAAGAAAGCTAGAAAAATGATCAATTATTTAGATAAAGCTAAAAAATTACCTAACTTTTTTCAAAATACCTAATTCTTAAGACATTTTAATCAAACATTTCCTGTTGATTCTGTGGAAGGTAAAATAGATAGAGTGTGTAAATAATCATAATCGTTCAATTCCAACGCAATGACATTTGTAAGTACGTTATGTGAGAAAAGATGACGTAAGCTATTTACAAGTTTCACAATATTCCAATCTCATTGTTTCAATAAAGATGAGAATTTTACATAATTGCGTTCTTTCATAAAACTTTTTTATTTGTGACATCTCTAATTTTTATATCCTTCTTTTAATTAATGTATAAAGTTCTGAATAAATTAATATATATTCACAAAATTAGTTTTTCGTTATGGAATTAGTGAATATTCTTACTAATTAAATGAGTAATTTTCTACTAATCTTTAGTGGCTCAAATTCTTCTTACTGAATCAGAAAATGTTCAGTAGTGATTAGTAAAACATAATTTCAAATTGGGAGAGTATAGAAAATGACTAAATGAACTGGATATTTTCAATTTTAGTACATTCATAAGAAACTGTAATGGTTAATTAGAAAAGTGTGACAAGCCTATAAATACTGCTGGTGGATTAATAAGCTCTTCACGTTATCAGCTTAATCAAACTTTTCTTTTATTCTAAGAGACGAGATTTTTTTTCTGCTTTATTGCAACCAGAAAAGTCTAACTTTTTCTTCAAATTTGAAGCTCTAAATTAAGAAAATAATTTTTTGAAACTGCAATTTAAATATTTATTTTTTAAACTACCTTTCTTGAATTTCTTGCGGGAAAAATTAGGAATTGCTGATTGGCTAGCACACCAGAAGTAATACCCAGCCAAACAGTGTTCCAAGCAACACAGAAAAAACAAAATTTAATCTTTAGAGTGATTTCAGAGTAATATTTATCTGCAACAAAAACTAACTTCACGTGTGAGGATTTACCCACCACGTTGGAAATAGTTACCATGTCAACTCTATTGAATCATGTTTTGTTTCGATGCGAAAAAATTCAACTTTATCTACATTTAAATTACCGAAAACGAAATTTAATTTTTTTTTCTGTGAAATATAAATTTGAATCAGTGAGAAGTATGTCATTGACAAGAGTAAAATAAATGAGGATTTTCTGTGATTAATCAGTACATTTGACTTATTATGCAGTGAGTTTTTACTGATTTATTAGTGAAAATCCTGACTATATAATATATATAGAATATATAATATAATAGTTAGTTAGAATTGAAATTTAAGAATTTTAAATTAGATTAAAATCAAATTGATTCTCATTTTTCTTTCCTCTTTTTTATTTTTGTGCAAAGAAACAACTTTTTTTGTTTTTAGGAATTGCAATAGGAGCATTTTGTGGTGTTTGTCCAAGTTTGATTGTTGAATTATTGTTTTGCTTTTAGGAATTCTATACATTAACTTGATTATTGGACGTTAAATGGGATTTTGAATTTGATTTTAATCTAATTTAAAATTCTTAAATTTCAATTTAGCTGACTTGGATTGGAGGTAATTTCTAACCACCTTTTTTTTTGAAATGATGTTTTTTAATCAGATCAAAGTTGCATATGGTCCTGAAGCCTTCAGAAAGGTTAACTTATGGTGAGATATCAACCAAAAATTAAGAGGCAGTATCCTTCAGAAAAGGTTTTTGATTGAATGTCGAAGAAATTATGTTTTACCTAAAAAAATATTTTTCTTGGATAACAAATTTCGAGATTTTGTTTTTGACAGTAATTTTTGCAATAGACAACTTGAACATAATTTAGAGAATTTCAAACTCTCAATGCTGAATTTACTGATCAAGGATGTTTCAAATCATGTTAATTTTTTAAAAGTAAAAATTTCCAGAATCAAAAGTGAATTAGAAGTATGTTTGCCACAAGATAAAATCATTGATCTTTTAAAACATCAGATTTTCCTTAATCGAAGATTTTTAAACGATTATAAAAAGCATGAGAACAAACTTTCTATTTTGATTGATCAACAAACTAATATTCAAGAGTAAAATTTAAATATACAAAAGATTTTTGAAAAAGAAGATAAGGATCCTTGGTTTGTAAATTTGGCAAATATTCAAATTCCTCATTCAGATACAGATATTCTCAGATTAGGTAAAGGTTTTGGTAACCATGTAATAAAAAGTAAATCGAAACAAATGATGGAAATAGTCAAAGATGTTGAATCAAGTATACACAAAATTCCAATATTAGATCAACATGTTTTCCGAAAGAAGGTTTTACACTTGTCGAAGAGCTTTGTTGATAAAAATTGTTTGCACATTAGTAGTATTGATCGTAAAATTTCTGAAGGTTTCAAGATAACGAAAGGTTTCCTTAAAAACAACCCTGATATAATTTGCATGAATGCTGATAAAGGCAATATTACAGTTTGTATGAAGAAATCGGATTATATTAGGGATATGGAGGATTTACTTTCCAGTCGTGATAACTTTGAATTATTGAATGAAAATCCGTTGAAACAATTAAGAGACACTTTCGAGATTCTGGACAATTGGAGAAAGAAAGGACTTTTGGGAAAGGATATAAGATGGACTGATATAAATACCGAAGATACAGTTCTTGCAAGATGTTATGGTTTGAGAAAGATTCATAAAGATCGCTATCCTTTGAGATTGATTATTTCAACTATTAACACTCCCACGAAATTTGTAGAACAAAACTTTAATTTGATACTTAAAGACTCAATTATAAATTCCAAATACAATATTAAAAATATCTGGGAATTCCAAAAAATTATTATTCAAAAAACTGTTCCTGATGACCATGTAATGATTTCTTTGGATGTTGTTGCAATGTTTCCAAGTATACCCCTTGAATTGGTTAAACAGGCAATTTTAAATAGATGGGATAATATAAAAACAAAAGATTGTATTGAAGGGATAGTTTTCATTATGAACTCAACTTATTTTAAATTAAATGGATCTTTTTATAGGCAAAAATTCGGTACTCCCATAGGTTCAGCCATTTCTCCGATTTTAGCAGAAATAGTCATGGAAGATTTGGAGGTCTTTGCTTTCAAGAAGCTGGATTTTGTTTTGCCCTTATACTTTCGGTATGTTGATGACACCTTATTATGTGTTCCTCTCACTCAGAGAAAAAGTTGTCTTGAAACAAAAGCATGGTCCTCTTGCCTGTTTTGTTTTGAACGAAGTGAATATATTTTTTATACAAACAGAATTATTTGGCTGCAAAAGTAGGTGAAGTTTGTCGCATAAGGAAAATTTTTGCTGCAAATGGATTCCTGTTGAGACAAATGAAAGTCCTCTCAACCTTAAATTTAAGAGGAAATTCCATTCACTTCAAGAAACATCCTTTTGTCACAAAAGGACATTTCTCTGAGTGCTAGCAAAGTTACAAGCAGTTTTGGATGCTTTTAATAGTTTTCATTAAAAACTTCAGTTCACCCATGAAATAGAGAACAATAATAGAATCAGTTTTTTGGACGTAGAAGTAATCAAGGGTCAGGATGGTAATATTATTACCAATTGGTATAGGAAAAGCACATATTCAGGTAGAATTTTTAATTTCTTTTCGGCTCATCCTTTTCAAAACAAAATTGCAGTAATCAAAAACTTAGTTGACAGAGCTCTAGGTTTGTCCCACATTTCATTTCACAAAGAGAATTTGAATATAGTTAGGAATATCCTTTTTCTTAATCATTACCCACAAAAGTTGATTGAGCAACATATCACAATTAGAATTCAACAAATCAAAAGCAAACAAAGAAACATTTTATCTACAGATAATCAGAAAGAATTGAAAGAATATCGTTCTTTCAATACTTTTGTTCTTCCTTTTTTTGGTCAAATTTCGATAACTATTGAATTTATGTTGAAAAAATTTAATATTCATACTATTTTCCGTATACCATTTAAAATGGATTCAATAATAACTTTTGGTAAAGATCCTTTAGATAAATTTGGAAAAGATGGTGTTGTTTACAAGCTCACTTGCAAGATTTGTGGGATGACTTATGTGGGACAGACTGGCAGACTTCTTAATACTAGGGTGGAGGAACACAAAAGTGATGTTCGTTTGGGACGTTGTTATAAGAGTGTTCTTGCTAGACATACGAGAGGGATAATTGATGTTGACCATGAGTTTGACTGGGATAATGTTGAAATTTTACACAATGAAAGTAATGAAGGAAAGAGAGAATTCATGGAAATGCTTTATATTAAAAAACAAAATAAGTTGTCTATTAATTTAAAAACTGATTTGGATAAATTAAACAAAAGTTATTCTAGTATGATCAATTACATTTAGCAATACGTTTTCATGGGTCTTGACTTTCTCTCATTTCTTGTTTGTTTATAACGGATTTGTCTTTTGACCCACATTCAGTTGTCAGGTATCGAGGTGATAGCGTCGTTATTTCGTCGCTGTTCCTACCTGCTCTAATTTTTCTTGCCTTGATAAGGGTGCTGTGTGAGCACCGAAACGTTGGTAAATATTGTGCATGCTTTCATATTGTGATTTGATAATAATAAAAATAAAAAAGACGAAAGAAATAAAAAAGAGAAGGAAGGGGATTTGATTGGTTGCCTTCTCATTTTTCTTTCCGCTTTTTTTATTTTTGTGCAAAGAAACAAATTTTTTTGTTTTTAGGAATTGCAATAGGAGCATTTTGTGGTGTTCGTTTAAATTTGATCGTTGAATTCTTGTTTTGTTTTCAGGAATTCTATACATTAAGTTAGTTAGAAATTAGAAATGTGAATATTAGAAATTGAAGAAAGAATATACCATTTTTTGAAACAATTATTTCCGCAATTAAAAAATGAATTTATACAAAAGATCTCATCGTGGTCCTTTTTTAGTGATCATAGAAAAAGGATCATTCAGTTTCTTCCAAAACAGATATTATACAACAGGAAATTTTAGGTTGTGTTTCACACAGACATATTACGAACTCAATTATGGCAATAAAAAAAGTAGAGAATACGACTTTCTTGTAACGAAATTCTTGAAGGTATACCAGCAAAATATAATGTCATAAAAGTTCAACGTCTAAATGTAAAAAGAACAATTGGTTCAAAATCTAATGAATATCAGTTTGTTCCTTTAAGTTCAGTGGAACTGACTTTTGATGGACAAAATATTCCTAAATCAATCCCTCTTTATTATTCTCATTATCAAGTTCAATCATTTATTGAACAAGTAAAAGTATGTTCTAAATGTTTTAAATATGGCCACTTTGCAAAATTTTGTAAAGTTAAACCACTTTGTGCTACATGTGGCAATATTTCTCATCCACAGAATTATACTTGACCTAAAATTGATCAACCTTGTTGCGTTAACTGTAAAGGTTCTCATATATCTACATCAACGAATTGCATTAAACAGAGATTTAAAAAAAAATTGATTCTTTATGCAGCTGAAGAAATCTTTGCCTACTTGAAGCTAAACTTTGTTTTAAAAAAGAAACTCAACCTTTGATTCTGAAATGAAATACTCAGAGAAATAGAAACCTTTTCATTCTCACAAACTGAATTTTTCAAAACTTTTTGAAACATCCTCAGAGAAATCACCTCACATTCCTGAACTTTTTAACTCTGTTGAATCTGTTGATTTTGAAAAAGTGTTTGAAACAGCAACATTTTCTGAAAAAAGTCAACCTTCTAATTTAAAATCAAGCAATATCATTTTTGAAAAATTAAAATCTAATTCAAGTAAAAACTCAATAATGTTGTGTTAGAAAAATAAGTTTTTAACCAAATAAAATAAATTTCCAATCAAATAGTTAAATTTGCAAACAAACAGCTAAAAAAATTAATTTTCAATAAAAAAACTAATTTTTAACCAAAGAAATGAAATTTCAACCAAAAAATTAATCTTCTACCAAAAAAGAATAATTGGTAACAAATAACGTGAATTTTAAATCAAATATTTTAATTTTTAGTGGAATTTTCAACCAAAAAACTTATATTGTTACGAAAAAAAAAAAAAAAATTTCAACAAAATAGATGAATTTTCAATTGAAAAAGATAAATTCTCAACAACAAAAAAGAAAAGTTCAATTCCAAGCTAGAGAAATAAGTTTGTAACCAAATTAAATAAATTTTCAACGAAATAGTTCAATTTTCTACCAAACAGATGAATTTTAAACCAAAAATATTAAATGTTTATAAAAAAACATTCATAATGAGCACCATATAATTCTAAACGCAAACAAAGTGGAAACATTCGAGATCGAATTCACAGCTAGCCTAAATAAATTAATATATATTTTTACTAAGTACATCTTTATTAATGTTTCAATTAGTGAATTTCAAATAGTATAAAAAAATCTTGGATAATAATTTTTGGAAATAATAAAGAAATGCTGCAAAATATGGAAAAATCGTTTGAAAAAATAATGGCAATGTTTGAAAGTAAACTTTTCAGGAAAATCTAACTTCACAATAATTCTTAGAAGAACTATGTATAGAATTCCTGAAAATAAAACCAAGAATCCAACGACCAAATTTGGACAACAGCCATAAAATGCTCCTATTGTAATAAAAAGATTCTCCTTTTGGACAAAAATATATTTTATTCATTTTTTCATTATTATTTTTTTTCATTTTTCTTTCCTCTTTTTTATTTTTGTCCAAAAGGAGAAAAAAATTAAAAAAAATCTGCCCGCTTCGCGGGCACATTCTCATGGCGCGCTTCGCGCGCGGCTCGCTTCGCTCGCAAGTTTGAGCGCGCCTAGGGCGCGCGACTGTTGGATCTCGCGCTTCGCGCTCGATCATGTATTTATCTCGCGCTTCGCGCTACGCGCTCGGGCGTATTTGCATCGCGCTTTACGCTAGGCTCCTCTAGATTTTTGAACTTCGTGTTCGACATCGATGAAAAGAAAAAGTTTGTTTGCAAATATTATAAAATTATCAAA
>CAKNYM010016227.1:0-34312 GCA_932195095.1 Andricus curvator | reverse complement strand
TGAAATTCGTCAAACTTTGTTTGTAAACAAAAGTCGACTCTAACCTCCAAATCCTCCAATTCTCCAAATCTGAAAAAGCTTTAAAATCTTGAAAATAGCCCAGACGCCGAGAATGAGAAATTACAAATTAAGAATCGTGCATCCTCGGCAATCCTCGGCTTCAACGCCGAACCCGTCTTCGTGGCTGACCCGAAGCCGCCACCGAAATCAAACGAAAGAGCACGAAGGAGACAGTGAAATCATCCGAACCGACAAATTTTCGTTGCCGCGGAGCGTGGAATCAAGTGACGTAGTGGGGACACACCGACACGCGGCGTTTACGTGCGTTGCTCTCACACGGGAGTCGTGGGGGGGCCGCCAGCTCCCACAATCTGTGAACACTGCCTCCGGCAGTCTGTCGCCAAAGCTCATAGAGAGCTTTGTGTTCATGCAGTTACTGGTGTTCTACGTCCCATTCAAATAAAGCTGCGGTGCGGCTGACACATACTACAACTCTGTCTTCTTTCTACCGTCACCCAACTAGACCTCAACACCGATCGATACTGATTCGATGGGGTCTCTCTCCCATCGTGCAGTGATGCCAATGTTGGCGCCTTTTGCTACTGCGCTTGCGTTCAGGCCGCGCACTGGTTGGCCGCAGTTGGTGCGCAATTTAAAATTGGAATTAAAAACAATTCTTGTAATGAAAATAAATCATTATTGAAAAATGCACAAGAATGTATGTAAATTGTACAGCTTCTGATTTTAGACAAGAAAAAAATGTATAACACATATATTTTTTAAATGACAGTTTATTTTCTTTGACTTCCAAAGAATAACTAATATTTCACAAAACATTTGATTTTAGAAGTCCAAAATCTGAAGTTGTACAATTTATATACATTCTTGTGCATTTTTCAATAATTATTTATTTAAATCACAATAATTGTTTTTAATCCCAATTTTGAATCACGCGCCAACTGCGGCCAACCAGTGTGCGGCGCGAACGCAAGCGCAGTAGCAAAAGGCGCCAACATTGGCATCACTGCCATCGTGTAGCACCCCTACCCCACTGCTTAAGGGAGGCCCACGCATGCGTCCCTTCCTTCTAGGCGCCAAACTCAACTCGCCATACAGGGTGCACCGAAGTGCAGAGATCAAACTCAAGGATCAAACTCCACGATCCCACACATAACACGTGCGAGCGTAAAGAATGCGAACAGCGGGTAATTTACTTTGGTCTTTATCGAAAGACAAAAGCAGATTCGAGGAGATAAGATAATTGCACATCGGAGTAATTAATTAATTACTCAATTGATGATTAATCAGTTCATTATTGCATCCTCATAGATGGGGGTTTGTAATGACCTTAATTTTCGAATATACTTTTTTGACATATTTTAATATAATTCGACCTCAGGAGCTCGAAAATAAAGTTTTTAAAAAATGTCCGTGTGTGTGTGTGTAACTTGTTTCTCTTCATCATATCTCGAAAAGAAAAGGAGCTATGATCATGAAATTTTGATGACGTGTAGCACGGATTGATATCCAGGTCTGATAGGTACTTTGCACTTTTATAAGAAGATATGTTGAATTATTTTGTTAAAAAATCTTTTTTTTTTTTTTTGAAACTCGTTTTTTTTTTGGTTCAAAATTAATTCTGTACACTGAACATGTAATTTCAATTTTTTGTTGACTGTTCATATTTTTTCATATTTAAGATAATAATAAAATAGATCAGAATTGAAGTATTTTTTCATTTTATATCAAAATTGAACATTATTTTACCTTTTTCGTTGAAAGTTTTTTAAAAATTCGTCGTTTTTGGTAGAAAATTAATCATCTTGCTTGAAATTTAATCTTTTTTGGTTAAAAATGCAACTATTTGGTTAAAAATTAATCTTTTTTATTTAATAAATCAACTATTTTGTTGAAAATGCGTCTATTTGGCTGACTTAAACTATTTTTTATTTAAGATTAACATCTTTTTTGTTTGAAATATGAACTATTACATGTGTCGTTGAGAAGTCATCAGCTCTTTGGGTTCAAAATGAAACTATAGTTTCAACTGCAATATTAATTTGAAAATGTAAATATTGTCTTGAAATATCAACTTTTCAGGTTAAAACTTCAACTATCTTCTACAAATTTCGTCTTCTTTGGCTTGAAAATTCCTCTATTTTGTGCCTAAAATTGAACTATTTCGACGAAAATTAACTTTTTTGCTGAAAATTCAACCATTTGAGTGAAAGTTCATCTTTGTAGCTTGTGAATTGAACTAGTTAGTTGAAAATGAAATTGTTTTTCGTTGAAGTTCAATATTTTTTGTTTAAAAATTCGACCATTGCTTGAAAATGTTTCTTGGCAGGTGGAAAATTAAATTATTTAGTTAAAACTACCACTAGTTTGTTGAAAATTTATTTATTCTTCTGGATATTTCAACTATTTGGTTGTGAATGCATCTGTTTGGTTGAAACTTAATTTTTTTGTAGAAAACTGAAATATTTGGTTGAAAATTATTGTTTATGTTGAAAATTTTTCCTTTAAGGTTTAAAAGTCAACTGCTTTCTAAAAGGTTAGACTTTTTATGTAGGAGATACAATATATTTCGACTTGAAATCTTAGAAATTTAAAGCGTTTCATATTGAATTCAATATGGTACCTACATTAATTTTATTTCAAAGAATTTATTCCCCTACTATATCTCTATTTTCTTGAAAAATCATTCTATTTCACCCATTTTGAGAGCATTTTTGGCTGTGAAGTCTGGGAGTATCAAAACACCTGACACTGCACTCTCTTTTCGTAGGGTATCTTCGGAATAAAATTTTTCCATTCGAGATTAATTTTGCGCGATTTCGAATTATGACCATTATATTCCTATATATATTGTCAGAGCTCTATTTACCAAAACTGCTTTAGTTAGGGCTCGTTTGACGCGGAATTTAATAACTTTTTCAACACTTTTAAAAAAATGGTCTTATCTTATTTTGTTCCGGAGATATCCTACGAAATGTGAGTGTATGTTTTTAATTGATTGTTTCTTAGGTGTCCTCTTACTCCTGGACGATGCCTAATTGTTTCTTAAATTGCATTATAAAATTGAATAACAATGATTCTTCATTTTTAGACGTAGAATATTACTGCATATTACGGTATTCAACAATTTTGTTGAAAATTCGTTTATTCCCCTACTATACTGCCATCCAAACTAAAAATATACATAAGTGACATTTTTATGAAAAATGAGTTTTTGGTATCGATGGATTCGTAACAGAAACCTGCGTCTAACTCTATCAATACAAATTATTAATTATTATTAATTATTCCAAAAAACGATTGTTTATAAATCAGGAAAGTCGAAAAATTTAAAAAATACAACATAAAAAGATACACAAAGCACTTTGCGTTTCCTGAAATTTGTATAAGGCATGTAATACGTTACCAGCATACAAATAAAAAAGAACCTAAAGAACTTTGTGTCTTTTTTGCCTTGTAAAAGTGACCGAGTGCGGAGCGAATTTACAGACGAAAAGAATCGTTTGCCCTTACGTATGTTTTAGCCTTGTGAAATAGCTCGGACTCGGACCGGAAATCCAAGCGAAATAAGTACCGGCTATATTCGGCTATATACTAGAGACGATCGTTTGGGTAAGTTCGGGACAGCCGCTGAACACATAGTGTCCCTTACGTATGTTTTGTTGTTGTATTTTGAGGCCTTGCTCGAGCTCTCCGATGAAGGCATCGTCCGCAAGTACCTTCGTGTTCTGTTTGCCTTGTATTTTTGACTTTCAGCGACTAGTAAAAAATCGCAAGTCCCTTTTCTGATAGAAATTGTTTAAAAAATCAACTTATCTTTGCAAAATATGAAAGAGCACATTATTTTTATCCGAATAGTGTATCTAGATTATTCAAAATTTTATTCGATATTAAAGTTCTTTGGGAAAACAGTTTTTCTCGATTTTCTCAGTTTGAGTGAGATTGGACATGTATCTTCTTAGTTTGCACGGCAGTATATCTCTATTTTCTTGAAAAATCATCCTATTTCACCCATTTTGAGAGAATTTTTGGCTGTGAAGTCTGGGAGTATCAAAACACCTGAAACTGCACTCATTTTTCGTAGGATATCTTCGGAATAAAATTTTTCCATTCGAGATTCATTTTGCGTGACTTTGAAATTATGACCATTATATTCCTATATATTGTCAGAGCTCTGTTTACCAATACTGCTCCAATTAGGGCTCGTTTGACGCGGAATTTAATAACCTTTTCAACATTTTTTATTTTGTTCCGGAGATATCCTGCGAAACGTGAGTTTATGTTTTTAATTGATTGTTTTTTAGGTGTCCTCATACTCCCGGGCGATGCCGAATTGTTTCTTAAATTGCATTATAAAATGGCATAACAATGATTCTCATTTGTAGACGTAGAATATTGCTGTATATTACTATATTGAACTATTTTCTGGAAAATTCGTTCTTTTTGTTTGTTTTAAATTAATTTTTTTTAACTGAAAATGTAAATATTCTATTTTTGTGTAAAAATTGATCGTTTTTATTTGAAAAGTCTAGTATCTGGTTGAAACATCGTGTATTTTGTGGAAAATTCGTTCTTTTTGGTCGAAAATAAACCTCCTTGGTTGAAAATTCATCTTTTTGCTTCAAAATTCAACTCATTGGTTGAATTCATCTGTTTTTTATTAAAAACTGAATTTTTTTTTGGTTAAAATATCAACTACTACATGCTTATTTCAGATTTCATCATCTTTTTCATGAAAATTTAATTACTTAGTTGAAATATTCTTGTATTCCCGTTGAAGATTCATCATTTTAGTTGAAAATTTATCAGTTTGTTTAGAAAATGTATCCATTTTTTTATGTTTTTTTTTGTTGAAATTTTTTTTACTTGAAAATGTAACTATCCCGGTGAAATATTTTATCATTTTAGTTGAAAATTCATCTCTTTGTTTTAACTTTTTCAACTGAAAATTTAACTATTCCATTTTTGGTTGACAATTTATCTTTTATAGTTGAAAATTCGTATTTTGTGATGGAATGGAAAAAAAAATTAGGAAAATCGGTCAATATCCTCAATATTGAAGGTAATCTTAAATAAAATGCAAAATTACAATGTAATGAACCTAATGCAGTATATTAAAATTCAATTTCATTATATTTTATTAATGAATAATTTCGTTCAACCGGCTCGAATCGTGTAACGCTCTAACAATAGGAAGGTCGGATGAGTTACGGCCGGCCCCCTGGGTTCAAGTATCGTTGAAAAACTTTACGCTATAATATCCTGTTGTTCTCTTCAAATTCGGAGCGCCTGTTTTCGGTTCACCGTAGGTACTTTCCCGGTGGCGAATTTCTCCTTTCCAGGCGCATAAATGAAGCACATTTTCGATTGATTAAAAAAAAAAAAACGAGACCATTTTTCAAAAAATGGAGACTTTCTTTTTGTGTATTATGCCATTGAGATTATTTGGTTAAAGTTTACATCGAACAATTCATCCTTGTAGGAGGAAACATGTCATTTGTAATACATGGGCTAAAAATCAAGCCTGAGGAAGCGCCTTAAGTATACCGACTTACGTCACCGTCGGTAATATAGAGATGCATAGGTAATCTAATTAACACAACAAAAACTACATGCTATACCCTCTTAGTAAAGGGTAATTGAGTTATATATCATCATAAGATGACATTATAGGATAATTCTAATCGAATAGTTACCCTAGTAATAATAAATAATGTAACAAAACACATATTGCATGTGGTAGCATATAAAACCTAGAAATAAGAAGCTGGTCATGAAAGAGTAAGAGAAGAGTAAAAGAAACCAAATTATCCATCGATAATTAATACATAAATTAAACAGTCGAAGAGAGGTCTAAATTAACCTGAATCATCCGATAAATGATGGATGAGCAAGTACGTGCCATTCGTAACTTTAGCGAAGTGTAGGTCCTGTTCGTAACTTTAGTAAATTGTACGTGCCATTCGTAACTTTAGCGATTCGTACGCGACTTTCGAAGAAGCCTTTTCCTATATAAACCCCACACTCACCCCTGGTGGATGTCTTTACGTTTCTAGCAGTCACACTGTTAACTTAAACTTTGAAGTACGAACCGCTTGTATTAAGTCGCGACATTTTGAAGAATTGTGAAATATTCCTCAACGAAGAACCGCTTTGTACAAGTCGCGTACCTTTTGTATTCATCGTGAAATAGTACGGAGTATTAAGTATAAACAAAGTTCCTTCGGCTTTCGGTCTTCGTAAAAGTTGATTTCGGATTATTCGTGTAAATCAATTAAAAACACCCTGTAGAATTCCGTCGATATTCTACAACGTATCGGGGATATCATCGACATAAAAATCTTCTCTTGCCCTTTCCGGACTGAAAGGTAGCGTAAGTTTTATATATTAATTTGGCTGGGTCTAGTCGTCCCGAAATATTAGGGGGGTTGGACCAATATTATTTATGCCGGCCCGCGGTCCGATCGATCGGACCGACGTCCCGGCCCATTCCGCGCAGCGCGGCACCGCACGTGCGTTTGCCTTGCGTTCTAAGTAGTACCAACCTCCGGGTAGAGAAGTGAAAGTTACTAGGGAGAAAATATGGCCGCCACAGATTGCTGGAGCACAGTTTTAGACATGAATTCATAAAGTTTACATGTCACACTGTTGATTCAGGTTAGGGGTGAGGGGATATATTTAAATATTATAGTTGTTAATTAATCAACACGGCTATTATTGTTTTCACAATTCAGAATTCGTTCAGACCGCAGATTTTGTTTTCCTTTCAAAGGAAACGTCTGCAAAGAACTTAGGGAAATCCTTCGCTTAAGATATTTTATTAAAGAGCGATAATTTTCCATTTTAAACCATCTTTGTTGTGGTTTGGTTTTTTATCAGAAAATCCTTTGCTAGTGACTCAGAAAAGACCGCATTTATTCGGAGACTTTGTCAGGTGACATCATTTGTTATTAATTTTAATAAAGTAATTGATTAATTAAATTAATTTTAATTTACTTTAATAAATTAAAATTATTACAGTACATTGAATTTACTTTAATAATTTTAATTAATTAACAATTTAAAAAAAAACATTAAAGCCAAATAAGAATTTTCTGGGGAAAGTTGAAGCAAGGATTATTAATGTTCTACCAAAAAAGACGTCTTTAAAGTAAATTAAATTATTAAAGTAAATTAAATTTACTTAAATAATTTTAATTTACTTTCAACCACAGAGATGAATTTTTAACTACACTTACGATGAATATACAACTAAAACAGTTACATATCCCATTATATACCATTAAGCCATTTGCCTTTCAGGGTAGGCGTGACACTACCCGATTCGGGTAGTGTTTCTAGGTGGATAGTTTCCTGTAGTAAATAACTACTACAAGTGTGGGCTCACCACACCCACGGCGGGCCAACAGCACGCAGTATTCTCGAATAGTCACCCATTCAAGTACTAACCGCGCCCAACGCTGCTTAACTTCAGTGATCTGACGAGAACTGGTTTTTTCAGCGTGGTATCGCCGTTAATTAATAATAATAATAATCAGTTAAAATAATTGATTTTCAATTTTAAAGAAACTTCAAAGCTAAATAACGAATTTGTCTGTAAAACAGTTGGATTTTAACCCAAAAATATGCATTTTCCACCAAATAAGAATTTTTTGGGAAAATTGGAAACAAAGAATATTGATTTACTACGGCAAAATTCAGTTGTAAAAAACTAATTTTCAATCAAATAAGAAACGACTTTTGAACAAAGTAGTTTCATTTTCAACCGAAAAGATGAACCATTATCTCAAAAAAAAGAATTTTTAACCACGTACTTCAATTTTCAATTGCGAAACTACAATTTTCAACAAAACAATGAAACTTTCAAGCAAATAGATGAATTTTAAACTACAGTTACGATGAATCTACAACTAAAACAGTTACATAATCAGTTAAAATAATTCTTTTGCAATTTTTAAAAACGCGTTTCCAACCAAACAGATAGATTTTCAACTAAGACAGATTTATTCATAAGGCAAAGAGAGAAATTTTCAACAAACTTATTCAACTATCAACCAAGCGATATTTCAGCTTAACTTTTCATCGTAAGGAGTGAGGAACTAAAGACGAAAGAAATAGAAATATGGCAAATAAATCACTAACAAGAATTTCAACATTTCTATTTCACTGGCCATTAATATATCAGGCCTACAAGTTAAATCGTTCCCTGTAATATGATGTTTCCTAACACTTGGTCGTACTTAAATTTTTTCCCGTCAATACAATATGTTTAATAGGAAACTCTTCGGTTTTAATAATCTAGTTCTAACCCGACTCGACACGAAGGCACCCGAATGTCTTCGGGTTCGCGATCTCGCATCCCCCACCACCATCGTTCCGCGCCGTTCCGCGTCATGCGCGCGCTACATCGCATCGTCTCCCTTCACCCCGACCCCCAAGACGCAGCCCCCCACCATCAAATCGAGTCCCAGCGTGTCGGTCCCAGCACGGCACCCCCCGAGCCCTCCAACCCCCCGTGTCAAAACTAGTTGAAACGGAAGTAGCCGACCACACTCGAGTGCGATGTATAGAAAATGAACTCTTGTTGAAAATTCGCCATTTTGATTGAAAAAATCATCTCTATTGGCATGTAATTTGTCTTTTTTGGTTAAATTCAACGGTTGTTTACTCAAAATGAAAATCTTTTCTTCGTTGAAATATCAATTATTACATTTTTTGTTAAGAATTCATCTTTTCAAGTTGAAAATGCAATTCTTTGTTTGAAAGTTGAAATGCTTTCTTTAAAATTAATTTTTTTTGCAAAAATTGGTTGCTTTTTTGTTTTTAAAAATTAATTTTTTAACTGGAAAATCAACTAAGTTGTTGAAAATTCAACTTAGCGTGAAAAAAATCATCTTGTATGGAAAATTCAACGACCTGGGAGAAAATGCAACCGTTTTGTAGAAAATTCGTTTTTTATTGAAAATTAATTTTTTAAAGTTAAGCTTTAATTATTCCATTTTTTGTTAATAATTTGTATTTTTACTATTTTAAATTAAACTAATCGCATCAAAATTGATGTAATTTGTTGAAAATTCGTCTTTTTTTGTAGAAAATTAATTTCTTTGGTTAAAAATTGTACTAATTGGTTGAAAATGTATGTGTTTTCATGAGAAATCGTATCTTTCATTAGAAAATTACTCCTTATGGTTGAAAATTCATCTTTTTGGTTGAAAATTCAACTTTTTTGTAGAAACATCGTCTTTATCCATAGAATTTATCCAGGAAAAGTAAGGTACCATCTCTTTTATCCGGGAGCGATTAGCGTAAGTATCTCTGCGCATTTGTGTGCAGTAAATTTATTGTGGATCTGTTTGGATGCCTTAGAAGAGCGAAAAGGCGAAATCTTGTACGGCCAAATTCGAGCGAATTTTAAACTAATAAGTTCTGACGTCATTCGTCGACGAATTTCAAAGTAACTTGTATTGTATTTTATGAAATGAGCCTAGAGAGAATAAATATCGTATTCCAGTATAATTCTGCTACAATTTATCAAATTCAATTTTCTTTAATTTGAAACAGTTTTGTTCAATTTTCAACTGTTGAAAATTGAACAAAATTAAATATTGAACGGTTGGAAGTTGAAGAGAATTAAACATTGAATTATGTACTGTTTAAAATTGATGAAAATTGATCACTGAATTTTCTACAGTTGAAAATACAATTATTGAAAATTGAAAACATCTCAACAGTTGAATGTTCCTCAATTTCAAACTGTTGAATTCAACATGAGAATTCATTGAATAAACATTTCATTTCATAAAACAAAAATGTTGAAAAAAGTCGATTTTCCGAAAACGAGTCGCTACAGGCAAATAATGTTTTTTGGCAAATCAATATTTATGAGATTTAAAAAAATTCGAACTTTGAGCATCTGCTTGTAGCTATATCCAATTTGTAAGAAAAATTCTTCAATGTCATAAGTCATTAAGAAATCATTAAACATTATTTAAAAATTCAGTATTTCTTATAAAAAGATTGTTTCTTCTTGTATACATGCAAATATTAATGTGTAATCTTTCCCTTATTTTCCAAATTTTTTGTGAAAAAATTACCCTAGTTCCCCTTTTTTGAGTTACATTTGTACTGTGATAACTGAAAACCAATTTTTCAGCAAGGAGAAGCCAAAAATAGGTGCTTTGTTTATAACATTTATTATTAACAATATAAAATATTTCAATTTTATAAGAGTAATCTGAAGTTTTTAGACGCCAGCTATCGTTTTTTGAAATAAATCTCAGAAATACTAGTTAAAAAACATGACTATTTGTTCACACCAATTGTTTACAAAAATGAAGTTTAACATGAAATGAATTTTTTATGTTTTCTAAGTATATCTGCATTAAATGTGATACACAGCGAGTTTATTTATTCTTCGGTTTTAATAATCTAGTTCAAACCCGACTCGACATGAAGGCACCCGAATGTCTTCGAGTTCGCGATCTCGCATCCCCGACCACCATCGTTTCGCGCCGTGCCGCGTCGTGCGCCACATTGCATCGTCTCCCTTCACCCCGTCCCCCAAAACCCGAGTTTACGCGAAAGCACCCGACTGTGCTCGAGTGCGCTAAGTCGCGGCCCCCCATCGTGAAATCGAATCCCAGCGTTTCGGTCCCAGGACAGCACCTCCCGAGCCCTCCAAACCGCCGTGTCAACACGAGTTGACACGGAAGTAGCCGACCGCCCTCGAGTCCGCGATCTCGCATCCCCCATCACCATCGTTTCGCGCCGTGCCGCGTCGTGCGCGCGCCACATCGCATCGTCTCCCCTCACCCCTTCACGCATCATGCTATTTCGCAACGCTACCCACCCCCATGATCGCATCCGGTGTACAGAAGGGGGGGGGGAGGGCTGGAGTCCTAGGGCCCCTGATACCATCAGGGCCCCCCCGCTTCTCTTTTCCCAGATACTTTCCTGCTTGTCTATAAGCATAGTCTCTCAAATAACAATTTGAACATAGTATTATTAGCATCCACGGATTTTTGCGATTCGAATGACACATTACCTGCCCGTGAAAGTTGAGAAATTGAAGGACTTTAATTCATCGATTACTTTAGAAATTATATTTATTTTTAAATTCCACACAAATCAAATTTTCAACCTTCATACACACATGACATGTACTTGTAATCGGGAAAAGTTTATAAGGCCGTAATTAACAAATTGTTTGAATTAAGAGAAAATTTAAAAGAGATAATAGTTTTTCTTTGTGTCTGATTCAAGCAACGCGAATAAATACATCATATTCGGGATTTTGTTGCTAAAAATTGTTATTAACAAAAGAACGACGATTTCACAGTGGTAACAGGGAGAAAGATTATCAGGAAGCTACCAGATAAATAATTTTAGAAAAAAAATCAAAAATCTTAGCTGTGAAATCGCAGCTGGGACAGACCAAAGATTATGTTGCAATTCATTTTTTTATAAGGCCATAATTAACAAATGATTTTCATTAAAAGAAGATCGAGAAAAGACAAAGTTTTTGTTTTATATCTCATTTTGAAAACACGTTAAAAACAAAAACTAAATCAAATAGCTGCATTTGTGTATACAATTTGTTATTGACAAAAAAAGATTTAAATTTTTGCAACGAAACAAAAGTATTTGTAATCAAAGTAATTTCCCCAAGATTTTTTACAAAAGTTATAGCATCGACCTTGCAAAATGTACACAAAGTCTTTTATTAGCAAGTTCAAAACATTGTACACGTAGTTGTTAAAAAAAGACCATTTTTTACACTTATATATTAACACAAGTTTTTGCTCCGTCGGAAAATGTTCTTTTTTCACGTGGAGAATGTGTCCTGAAAAATGATGAATGCGCGGTTTATTAGGGTTCTATTATCGGTGCTTGACAATTTTATGCGATAACGTTTTTCTCATGTTATATGTAGACTATATAAGTTAAGATATTTGATATATTATGAAAAAGTCATTACTTACTGAAAAAGATTTCTTGGTTGAAAATTCAATTTCTTGTTTGAAAGTAGAACTGCTTTCTCTGAAATTAATTTTTTTTGTGAAAATTAGTTGTTTTTTTTTTTGTTAAAAATTAATTTTTCAACTAAAAAATCAACTACGTTGTTGAAAATTCAACTTGGCGTGAAAAAATCATCTTTTTGTCCGACCCCGCTTGAAAACGCGCCATTGCATGCACGTGAGGCAGGCGTAATGTGGCCGCTTCCAGCCCAGTAACGTTCGCACATGCGCACTCCGCCGCCGGGCCAACATGAAACTTTACGCCCGCTAAAAAACACTTTACGCCCGCTAAATAACACTTTACATCCGCTACATAAAACTTTACGCCCGCTACACATACACTGCATCACGGAAGTGAGAATATAAAGGAAATTATCTTTATCTTTTCAAAAATTGTATCGCTGGACCCCACAGTCTCCCTTCTGCAAAGTACGCTATTTCTTTCTTTCACTTATAATCTAAACTTGTCAAGTACACCAAAGATCCTCTATCTGCTTAACATGCTTGTTTTCAAGAAGGGTAGGACAAAAAGTATGGTGTGTATCAAGGGCGTACGGCTATTTTGTAGAAAATTCGTTTTTTAATTGAAAATTGATGTTTTTAAGTTAAACTTTCTGTCGCGTAGCGAATTGAGGAATTTGGAAGATAGGTGGCAGTGACCCTAGACCTAGACCCAGGTCAGATGGGCCTTTGCGTGTCAGTTTCAGACAAGCTCTCGAGCGGCTAACTAGTCTATTTGAACTTGAGTACACGTGAAATTGTGAACAGAGACTTTATAATAATTTGTGTTAGAATAATGTATTATTTGTTTTCGCAAGAATATACTCTAGTGTTTTAATGGACTTGCAGTGTTTTATTGTGTTTACCTATGCAATGATTAATTCAAATAATAATATCACGCGTATGGACGCTAGCAAGCTATCGAAGAAATTTAGATGAGACTGTACGTGTGAACACTTTCATTATTCCATTTTTTGTTAATAATTTGTATTTTATTATTTTAAGTTTAACTATTTGCCTCAAACTTGATGTACAATTTGTTGAAAACTCGTCTTTTTTGGTAGAAAATTAATTTCTTGTGTTAACAATTTTACTAATTGGTTAAAAATATATGTGTTTTGTTGAGAAATCGTATCTTTTAATAGAAAATTACTCTTCGTCGTTGACAATTCATGTTTTTGGTTGAAAATTCAACTTTTTTGTAGAAATATCGTCTTTATCCATCGAATTTATCCAGGCAAAGTAAGGTACCGTCTCTTTTATCCAAAAGCGATAAGTGTAAGTACCTCTGCGCATTTTTATGTATTAAATGTATTGTGGATCTGTTCGGATGTCTTAGATGAGCGAAAAGCCGAAATCTTGTACGGCCAAATTCGACGAAGTTTAAAGTAATAATTTCTGACGCCATTCGTGGACGAATTTTAAAGAAACTTGTATTTCATTTTATCAAATGAGCCTAGAAAGAATAAATATCGTATTCCAGTATAATTCTGCTACAATTTATTAAATTCAATTTTCTTTAATTTGAAACTGTATATTGAACTGTTGAAAGTTGAAGAGGATTAAACATTGAATTATTAACTGTTGAAAATTGATGAAAATTGATCACTGAATTTTCTATAGTTGAAAATGCAATTATTAAAAATTGAAAATATTGCAATTTCAACTGATGAAAATTAAAGAAAACTGGTAATTGAATTTTCCACAGTTGTAAATCCTACTGTTGAAAATAAAAAAATTGAATTTTCAACTGTTTAAAAGCGAAGAAAATTGAAAACGAAAGAAAATTGAAGAAAGTTGAACATTGACTTGTCAACAGTTGAATGTTCTTCATTTTCAAGCTGTTGAATTCAACATGAGGATTTATTGAATAAACATTTCATTTCATGAAACAAAAATTTTGAAAAAAGTAGATTTTTCGAAAACGAGTCGCTAGTGGCAGAAGTCATAAAAAAATCATTAAACATTATTTAAAAATTCAGTAATTCTTATAAAAAGATTGTTTCTTCTTTTATACATGTAAAGATTAATGTGTAATCTGTCCCTTATTTTCGCCCTTTTTCGTGAAAAAAAGTCTTCTTAAATTTCAGTTACAAATTTTCCTGAAATTCAAGACACACTTTATTGAAATTCAAGTTAATAGAAAAGTATAGGAAATTTCAGATTTATTTTGTATAATTATGAGTAAAATTTAAAGTTCAGGAACTGTTCTTTAATTTTCAATGCAATTATTGAGGTATAAGAACAGGTTTGTAAATTCAATACGCAGAATTGAGAGCCTATTTAGGTGCCTGAAGTTTCAAGCACCCCGTATTGAATCTCCGCTTCAGGTATAAGTCGGCCTAAATGAATCTTTAATGTATAATACCTTAAAAGAATTTTCCAAAATTGTTAAGAAAGTTTTAACTGTTATGATAAGAGTTTTAAAAATTCATTATTCTAGTTTAGAATTTATGTTAGTGCAACTTGATTTCCACTGATGAACTAAAAATTTATATACATGTCTTAAATTTATGAAAGTTAATAGTTTCGACATTTTTATTTAACAATTAGCTAATATTAATTAAAATAATAGAATCCAATTAACACAGACTGTTGAGTTATTTATTATCGTTTAAATAACGTTTTTAAAACATCGGAATGTCCGTGAACCCGACGTATATCATACGTTATATGGAACGTAAATACAAACGCCTAAGGTGTTACGGCCTTATAACGCTCAAATAAAACAATAAAAATATGTTCTTAATCAAAATCCTGCTGAATAAAAAAAAACTTTCTTAGATTTTCCAGATTCTTTTTCGGCATATTTTTAAATCTTCAAAACTTAGGATTACTCCTCTATAATAAAACCTCGCTGTCTGGCGCGTCGAGACTCGGAGAGTGGGAGTCGGAAGTTTCGTCTGCTGACCGCTTGAGTCGCAGCGCAGTCTTTCGGGATCTCTCCCGCAATCAACATTTCGCGTAGTGTGCATATAAACGGGACAGGAACAACGTTCAGTATCGGAGATTCATTGATTCAATTCGCCTTGAATTGATTCCGATGATTGAAAGTGAAAAGTTTAAGTGCAATAACAAGTTTAGTGAAACGAGGAGGCGAAGGAGTGTGGCTCGCGTCTCTTCGAGCATCTGGGCGGAAGGTGTATGGCTCGTCGCTCAGGTGTTGTGACAAACGAGTAACTAGGTGAGGAAGGTGGCCTGTGGTCACACTCCCTCCCACTCGCAATGCCCAAATTATGAAGACTGATGGTCAGGGACTGGAATGCAGATGATGAAGGAGGCAAGGCCAAGAAGTTTAAGCCTTACTCAAGGGAGGAAGCTATCAACGGAAGTCCACTAAAGCTTACCAATCGATTCAACCCTCTAGCTACTGACCCTTCAATGGAACAAGATGTTGAACAAACTGAAACAGACAAGACAGAACCTGAAAAAACCTCCAGCAATGATGCTTCAGCGACGACCACAAAGAAGGACAGCAACAATTAAAAAAATCCACCTATTATAATAGAAGAAGAGATATATGACCTGGCTATGCTGATTATAACCTCATACATGAGGTCACACAAGGTGAACCGGAAATTTCAAAGAGCAGGAGTTCTTCAAGAGTTACAATCTACACGGACCTGGCAGAAGACTATGAAAAAATCCAAGAACCTTTCATAAAGAAGGACATACCTTATCACACATTTGACAAGAAGAGTGATAAATTAGTGAAACTAGTGATTCGTGGTTTGGGTGTATTTGAGCCTCGTGATATCACTAACAGCCTCGAAACTCAAGGACTTAAAACTTCCAGTGTTATCTTGATGAAGCAAAAAAGTGATAGACAATTTGTAAATCCCATATACCTAGTGACACTAGCTAAAGATGTGAAGCCAATAGATGCCTTAAAAATAAATGTGGTTTGTTTTATGAGAATTTCTTGGCAAAAATATCGAAATAGCAAGAGAACAACGCAATGCCGAAGATACCAAGGATTCGGACACGGGAAAAAAATGTGTCAGGCCACCCCAAAGTGTGTGAAGTGTCTTGATCCACACATCACTCAAGAATGCAAAAAACCTAAGGAATCTCCACCCCAGTGCGCCAACTGTAAGGGCCACCACCCGGCTAATTATTCTGGATGTACAACCTACAATCAACACTTGGAAAAAATTGAGAGATTTAAAGCCCAAAGACAACAACATACACGAGAAAGAACTGAAATCAAACGACAGTACGATGCTACCCAAAGAGAAGAGTTTCCACGTCAGCCGAAAGCGAAACCCCAAGAAGAACCACGTCAACCCAGCTGGATGGTCAAGAATCCCTCACGAAGGATACAGGAAGTGATCAAAGAGATGGAGCAGCTCAAATTCAAGGTATAATAGGAATCTTCCAAGAGATAAATAAATACTGTGATTTAGGTAAACTATTTAAATTGGCACTAAAACTTAAAGATAAAATTATTAAATGTACAAATAACTTAGAACGTTTGCAAGCATTATACGAACTAGCTACTGAAATTGATGGCTAAACACCCGCAAAATAACTCATTTAATATAGTCCACTGGAATGCTGGTGGCTTTGAAAAAAAATCTCATAAAATACCCACTTTCCTACAGAAATATAAAGTCGATATCTTTATAGTCAATGAAACGTGGTTTACACAAAAAAGTAGAGTCTGAATCCCGGGATTCAAATGTTTTGAAAAGAACAGAATAAGTAAAAGAGCCTCTGGGGAAGTAGCCCTTTTTGTTAAAAATAATATACCATGCATTGAAGTCCATATCGATAATCTTGTAACGGTAGAAGCGCATGCCATTGCTCTTGAAAATGGTATCCTCATTGTTGCCCTCTATGCCCCTAGAAACAACATTATTCAGTCTGATTTGCAAAAAATTTTCAGCTTAAGCAATAAAGTCATAGCAGCAGGAGACCTTAACGCCAAACACACCTGTTGGAACTGCTATTATAACAATAAAAACGGAAATGTTATATTCAAATTTACTGAAACAAAACCATTACACTTAGCCTACCCAGATGATTTTATTAAGTACCCACATAACCCAGAGGTCGGGCCAAGTATAGTAGATCTTGCCCTATTTAAAAGCATGCCAGATCCTGAAACCATTATTGCGCTTGATATACTTGACTCTGATCATAAACCAGTCCTTTTGACAATAAATGAAAAGAAAATTAAAAAATTAAATAATAAACCCATCAAAATTTTGAATTATAAAAATGCTAACTGGAAAAACTTTAAAAAGTATATCAATGGAAAACTAACGATTAACTCTTTGCAAAAACCTACTGATTCTATTGATGACTGCCTAGCTGAACTAATACAATTAATTAAAAAAGCAATTAAATCTAGCATACCATTAAAATCCTTAAAAAATTATAATGTAGCATTACCGGATAGCATACTACAACAAATTAATCACAAAAATAATCTTCACGCAATCCAACAAAAAACAAGGAATAAACATTTTAAAACGATAGTTAATGAGGCTTGCAGAAATATCCAGAAAAATATCCGCGAACATAAGAACGCTGAGTGGGGAAGCAAACTCTCCACAATCAATACTAAAGATAATTCACTATGGAAGCTAACAAGAATACTTAAAGGTAGAAATAATAAATTCATACCCCCCTTGAAACCCCCAATGGCGTTGTTTTTAAGGACAGGGACAAAGCTGAAATTTTTGCAAGCAATTTTGAATCTGTTCACCATTTAACTGGTGGAATGGGCAATGAGGAACACAACAAGGATATCAACAAGAAATATGAAAATATCTTAGCGTATGACTATAATTGATATGATATTAAACTTGCTACTCCTAAAGAAGTTAAACAATTAATTAATAAAACAAAACCAAAAAAAGCCCCGGGCATGGATGGGATCAAAAATATTGTATTAAAATATCTTCCTAGGAAAGCAATTATTCAAATAACGCACATTATTAATGCCTGCCTCAAGCAAGGCTACTTTCCTGTGGCTTGGAAAAAGCGAAAATTTTACCAATTCATAAACCAGGAAAAGACCAAAAACTTCCTCAGAGTTATAGACCAATTAGCCTCCCCCCTACGCTTAGTAAAATATTCGAAACAATAATATTAAATAGGTTACAAATACATGAGCAGGATAAAAGCAAATAATACCGGAACAATTCGGCTAGCTCGTCTCACAGATTTTATAAGTACAAATTTTATATTGAAAAGGCCTTTGACACAGTGTGGCATAAAGCTCTCATATGTAAGCTAGCTAATCACCAAATAGCGCAATACCTAGTTATAGTAATAGATAATTATCTTAAATCTAGAAACTTTCAAGTGCAAATTAACGATGCGATCTCGAATGAAAGACCTATAGCGGCAGGGGTCCCTCAAGGATCTGTCTTGGGACCCGTGTTATTTTTATACTTCTTGAATGACATTCCGAAAACTGATAATGTACAAAATGCGCTATTTGCCGATGACACTGCCCGTTTTAAATAAACCTCAGAAATACTAGTTAAAATACAATTTCTCACAGAACTCGACACAGTTGACTATTGGTTCACACCAATTGTTTACACAAATTAACTTCAACATAGAATGAAAACTGCGAAATTGTCCTTTTTGCCCCACCTTCCGATAAATAAAAATTAAAAAAAAATAATCAAGTAAATACCAGATCCGTCCCACTTTATGGCGATACAATAAAAACTTTATCATTTAAAAGAATATTTTTAGTCTTGATCCAACATATTCAATAAACTTCAATTATTGAATGTCTTAAGCCCTAAAATTAGTGAAAAACTGTTTTGTTACTGAATTCCATAAAAACTCGTGAAGATTTAAAAAGTGATTATAATTCTGAGAAGCGGAAACCGCTAATTGTGAATTTTAGTATCGATTTATTTTCTTTTTAGTGAAAGCTTATTACCTGAGCATTACCTGAGTATTAATTTGCCAAAGCAGTCATATACGCTTTTTCGCTGTTTTCGAGAAAATCTACTTTGAAATATTCGCCACTGGCGAAAAACATTGAACGCTTCGGCTTCATAGTTGGAAGACCTCTTTCATACTTCTATTTTTAAATACAATTGGTAAAATTAATGAAAAAAATTAATAACATTTATAGAAAGAAATTTTTTTCCGAAAAACATAATCAAGTTTAAAAAAAAGTCCGTTTTCCGTTTGCCTTTCCGTTTGCCTTGCGTTCTAAGTAGTACCAACCTCCGGGTAGAGAAGTGAAAGTTACTAGGGAGGAAATATGGCCGCCACAGATTGCTGGAGCACAGTTTCAGACATGAATTCATAAAGTTGACATGTCACACTGTTGATTCAGGTTAGGGGTGAGGGGATATATTTAAATATTATCATTGTTATCCAGTAAAAAAAAACTAATTCGGGAGGATTGCGGTGAATTAACATGTTTAAATTCGTCAATTCGCCTTAATTCGTGGTCGAGGTCATTTCGAAAAAAAATAATAAAAATTGCATGCCTCGAGACTCGAACCAGCGATCTCAAGTGTATAAAGTCCAGAGGGCAACCACTGAGCTACGGAACTCATTGATATTTATGTACAACGGATCCTTTAAGCATGCTCGAACTCAAACGCGAACGCAAACGCAAACGCTGATGCGACGCACTTCGGAACGCATTTTTGAGTTATACTGAGTGGAGGCGCACCAGCAAAACTCGACGCGGTCCACTGCACTGTGGTTCCGCACAGGGCTTCAGGGATGGATTTTCGCGGAAGGATGAAGCTGCAGGTCGCAATTCTCAACCGATTCACCTTTTTTTTAAATTATTAAGTACAAAATTCCTAACAAACTGAAGGTTCCTGATTTTTTATTTTATTTAAAAAATATTATATTAATAAAGATATCAGAAAAAATGGCAAAATCGAAGTATTATATTTTTAATGTAATTGTAATGCAATATTTTTATATTTTCAATTTTGTTTTTTATTCTTTTTATTCTTCTTCGAAAATGAAGCATTTTTATTTTCAAATTATCATTATGTATATTAAGTTTATTAGTAAACCACCACATTATTAGTAAGCTACCACATTTTTTAGCGTCCCCTCAGAGCCTACCTCGGTAACAAGTTTTATGATACCTACCTGAAATTGAAGATTTCTTCGCCGTTTCAAAACCTTTCAAAACCTTTGCCTACCTGCGCACCATATACTTTTATATTAACTAGGTACATCTTCGTTTCTCGGTCTTTGACTGTACATTTGCTCTGCTACTCAAAGACTTTCAGTTACCTGTTATTTATACATATTTTTGCGGTTTTTACCGTAACCCGCTGCAACATCTGACGGGCATTACGTTACTAGAATGTGAACGAACGTTATGAACAATTATCTGCTAAGTTCATTGTCATACAATAGTAACCGTTTTTACAGCGGACTCCCAGAATACAAATAATTTGATTATTGTATGTTTTATTTATTATAAAAAAATCAAAATAACAAATAGACAAATATTGTAATTGTGGTTGAAAACGTTTATTTTTAGCTAAAAATGCATTAAATTATTGTGAGAGTGATTCTTACTCACAATATCCATAAATTATTAACAATTAGAATAGTTATAAACAATGTTTCTCACTGTGTGTCTTTGACCCAGTGTCGAGGCGTACGGTGAAAACTGTGAAAAGCGTCAGGTTAGACTTTTTGTCAGCGTTTCGGCGATGCGCTTGTCCAGTGTGAACCAAACCATTGCTCAACACAGTTTCTATCCTGACGCAAACGCGAACGCGCGCACGCATTTAGTTTTGCGTTCGAGAATGCATGCGCTTTGTTTATAGCTTACGAATTCGATTGAATAGGCCAGTCTGTAACTGTATTCGCGCTTGCGAATTCTGGCGGATTGGGATTTGACTTAAAATCTCGCGAATTAAAATGAATGGGCGGATACCCAAAATAATTCGTGCTGACACGTTCAAATGAATTAGATCCCCTAAAAAATTTTCGATGAATTCGGGCGAATAAAATATTTGAAAACTTTATTACTTTTCACGAATTCACCACCATCTCCAATTCGAGATTGTCACAAAGCAAGATTCACGGGTGCTACCGGCGAATTTTTCTCAATTCGTCCCAATTAGTTTCTTTTTACTGGGTAATTGATTAGCACGGCTATTATTGTTTTCACAATTCAGAATTCGTTCAGACTGCTGATTTTGTTTTCCTTTCAACGGAAACGTCTGTAAAGAACTTAGGGAAATCCTTCCCTCAAGATATTTTATTAAAGCGCGATAATTTTCCATTTTAAACCATTTTTTGTTGTGGTTTAGTTTTTTATCAGAAAATCCATTGCTAGTGACTCAGAAAAGACCGTATTTACTAGGATACTTTGTCAGGTGACAGCATTCGTTATTAATTTTAATAAAGTAATTGATTAATTAAATTAATTTTAATTTACTTTAATAAATTAAAATTATTAGCAAACGAGCAAACGAAGCTGCGAAGCAAACGAAAAGCTATAAAAATAAAAAGGGTATTTTCTCCCCCTCTCTCTCTCTTAAAATTGGGATGGAACGATTTCTAAAATCTGGCATGCCTTGAGTGCTTGCGTGTTAAAAAAGAAGGTTAGTTTGCCTCGGGATTTTGAATACTTCACCACGTTATTTTTGCTAGTGATATTTTCAATTAAAATAATTGTTTCCTTTTTTTAATATAAATTAAAACAAAATTTCTATGATTTTTCGAGACTGTGTTTGTGACTTTCAACAGCTTTTACCGGAAGTTAATTGAGTACCATTTTTTCTTTTTCTAGTTTTAAAATAAATCCTTGAATAGATCGAATTTTTAATACTTTTTCAATCTTATTTTAAATAATAATTTCTACATCTTGGTCAATTTTTCACTAATGAATGCAAATTTGGATCATAAGAATATATTACAAATACCTTGTAGTTTCCTATAAATAATCGCTGATGAGGGGGTCTAAATTGGCCCCGAAACATGTTGGTTCCCTGGTAGTACAAAAAAGACGGATAAAGGAAAAAGTGAGAGGTTGGTTTTGGTTGACTTTTTCTCTTTTTCTCCCTCTTTTTTCTTTTGGTTATTTTTGTCTCTAATGAGCCGAATAGTGAGGTAGTTTAGAAGTCTGTTTTAAATCTGAATCTTTTTCATGCTCACTTTGAATAAAATTATTCATGATAAAATAGATTTCTCTTCGATCTTAATTTAAAAATTTTTAAATAGAAACACTAAACAAATGATTCGTTCCAATCTGCAGGGTTTATTTATGACTATTTTCTGATTTCTTTTAATTGAGTCTAAATAATTTTACCTCAACTTCTTGAAAGAAATCTTTTTATTTAAAATTTTGGTAATAAGAATGCATTAAATATTAACAATTTTAGAAACACATGCAAATTTTTTCGATTGTTTCTTTTTCCTATTTGTGAAAATGTAATAATCTAAATAGATTGGTTTTGAATCACCCACAAACATTAGATCTGGGCACTATGCTCTATTTTCCTTCTTTATTATTTACATATTTTCAGGTTATACAAAATGAAAAATGTTTACATTTATACATGATATATGTTTAAAATTTTATTTTATTTTTTCAAATGTCTTCCCGGTACTTATTGAAAAATAAGGTTGCCAATGGGATGTACATATTTTGCCAATTTAGAAATCACCCAGACACTTATCAAAAATAAGTTGGGATACCCTTGTTGCCTATAACCAAAGGTTTTATGAGGAAGATGCCATATATAAAATATGTGCATAATTGTTCTTATGTACCAATGAGTACTTTTGTAATATTGTTATGCTGAATTTCTATTAAAAATTTGTACTTATGTCTTTTATTTTCTGATCGCTTTTGATATCTTATTTTTGTATTCATCTCTGAATAATTGCTAATGATTTTTGGTACGAATTCTTATGTTTTAGATTTTTCTTAGATCTGTAAAAAATTTTTGGTAACATGTGCGTTTTATGATGTTTTGGGTTAGTTCGAGAGGCTCGTTGGAAATTATGTCACTTGTCCTGGCAAACGAAAAGGGTCTTTTCTCCCCCTCTCTCTCTCTCTCTCTCTCTTAAAAGTGGGATGGAATGATTTCTAAAATCTGGCATGCCTTGAGTGTTTTCGTGTTAAAAAAGAAGGTTAGTTTGCCTCGGGAGTTTTAATACTTCACCACGTTATTTTTTCTAGTGATATTTTCAATTAAAATAATTGTTTCCTTTTTTTAATATAAATTAAAACAAAATTTCTATGATTTTTCGAGACTGTGTTTGTGACTTTCAACAGCTTTTCACCAGAAGTTAATTGAGTACCATTTTTTCTTTTTCTAGTTTTAAAATAAATCCTTGAATAATTCGAATTTTTAATACTTTTTCAATCTTATTTTAAATAATAATTTCTACATCTTGGTGAATTTTTCACTAATGAATGCAAATTTGGATCATAAGAATATATTACAAATACCTTGTAGTTTCCTGTAAATAATCGCTGATGAGGGGGTCTAAATTGGCCCCGAAACATGTTGGTTCCCTGGTAGTATAAAAAAGGCGGATAAGGGAAAAAGTGAGAGGTTGGACAAAAGATGTTTTTTGTGTTATTGCTGCACTTAGTTTATATTTTAAATAACCCAATTTCACGCACGGTCCCCTACACATATAATCGCATGCTTAAACCTAATGAAAAATCGCACTCGCTGGGGATTTGAACTACCTAAACTACCTAAACTAAGAGGGTTTAAAAAATTGTAAGGTGCAAAGGGTATAGCCGGGTAAGCATGCAAAAATGCCCCCAAAGGGAACCAAATGTTGAGTCAGCCATTTGAAAGCATACAATCAAAAAAATTTGTTTACAAAATTTCAAACCATTAGCCGCCATATTTAATGAGTTAGGGGGGGCGGGGGTAACGTTCATTTTCGTTTTTATTTTTTTCTCTGCTTCTATCACTTGTAAAAATCTGAAAAAATTCACAGTACTTCTTTCAGTCATTCTCAACGTGCGAGATTTTTTCGAAAAATGTTTGGCGGGAAATTCCAACTCAAAAAAATGTTTTTCTACCAGAGAATGGTCACTCAAAGAGCTCACAGAAGAGTGAATTTTTTCAGATTTTTAAATTTGGGAGAGCATAGTGTAAAAAATGAAAAACTGTAATTTTCAGATATTCCAACTCCTGAGGCTCGTTGATACCTGAATATATTCATATAATACAATTATATAAGTGTGTTCATACATAATTATATACATTATGTATATATACATTGTAACAGAAAAGATAAAATGATTATTCGTACGTGGTACTATCATTTTTGAAATTTTTTGGTAGTATCATTTATATATCTGATTTAGTTTCATATTGATTGAAAAGGTAATCCTCGGCACTGTCCTCATTTATCACAGTTACACGTTTTGTTTTTGTGAATAAATTCCTCAAAATGTCTGCGATTACTGCTGTCGACCTGCGAAAGCGGTGATCCCCGAGAATTTTTCAGATTTTGTTTCTTAACTTCCACTCGTGTTGTGACATACAATACTAATGGAAAAAACTGAAACTGACAGGACGCAATCTGTGACTTTTCCTGCTAATGCGACTGAAATTCGGCGCAGACACGCTTGGACATTTTTATTCGTATCTAAAGTTTGAATTTCGCACCAGCCGCCATCCAATATGGCGGCTAACGGTTTTGAATTTTGGTAATTTTTTTTTGGATTGCAAGCTTTCAAATGGCTTACCCAACATTTGGATACCTTTGGGGGCATTTTTTGAATGCTTACCCGGCTATACCCTTTAAAAATGAAATGTTATAAAATAAAATATTATTTTCTCAGTCGGCCCGACTATCGGCACAATTTTGTTCTAAGATCGTTACAGAACAGTGTGCTATTTATGTTCCATTCCTGTAACACGTGTGACATTCTAGTGACGTAACAGTTATATCACTCTGTGATATACAAGCTACATTACGGAATTCCAGAACTGTTACGCATCCTTACAGTAACAGCGTTACAGAACAGCGTGACTTTTATGTTCCGTTCTTGGAACTCATGTGAGATTCTAGTGACATAACAGTTCTGTCACTCTGTTCTATATTAGTTACATTACAGAATTCCATAACTGTTACTTATCCTTACAGAAACAGCGTTACAGAACAGTGTGACCTTTATGTTCCGCTCTTGGAACACGTGTGACATTCTAGTGACATAACAGTTCTATCACACTGTTCTATATCAGTTACATTACAGAATTCCAGAACTGTTACATATCCTTATAGTAACAGTGTTACAGAACAGTGTGACATTTATGTTCCGTTCTTGAAAAAAGTGCGACATTTAAGTGACATAACAGTTCTATCATTCTGTTCTATATTAGTTACATTACAGAATTGCATAACTGTTACTTATCCTTACAGAAACAGCGTTACAGAACAGTGTGACCTTTATGTTCTGTAATTGTTATGGCACACGATTGTAACAATATTATGTATAAATGTTCCATTTTTGCTATGTAACAGTTACAGAACGTGTCCGCTGGGTATTTTGTTAGGCTTTGATATACTTCGCGTGCTCGCAATCCCTGCCATCGTTAATAAACCTACGCAATACCCTGAATTAACCTTGTATGCACTCGTTGTCGCAAGATTGTACAAGTGAAGGGTTTAAAACGACGAAGAATTTCAAATTGTCATTCAACATTTCGCGATTTAATAAGGAATTCAAAGTTTTACTCAAAAACCAGATTTTCAAAACCCTTTTCTGATTTTCAACCAGGCCTACCCGACTCTGTGTTAATATAATGACTGAATTCAGACCCACCTACCGTCATCAACAGAACTACACTTGAATGTGTAGGTGCATATAGTATACATGAGTAGTAAGGGGCAACTATGGGCCGCCAGTCAGCCTACCCCCACTCCTCGGTGTTTCCCAGACGTCTGGCGCCTACCCCCACTCCTCGTCTGTCTGGGTCTTATCTCTTATCTAGACGCATGTGTTTGTTTGAAGTCTATTAATAGAAGATAAGAAGACGCGGAAGCGAGAATTTCTAGGAAATGTGTGTTGATATAAGAATTGATGCATTTTAAAGATCTGTATGACGCAATATTCTAAAGTTGGAGTTATGGCTTCGCAGTTCTAAGCTAATATTGAAAAGAATGATAAGCTGATATGATTTTACTTTAATTGTTTCAATTAAGAATTAAAGAAAGCGAGAAATATATATTTGAGAAATAAGATACGAGTTAATTAACGTTTTAAAAGCAATATTCAAGAATAAAGGTATGTCTTATTTGATAATGTATGGGTTGTAAATAATTGAAACACATACACAAAGATATGAAGTACAAATTGTATTTTATTTAAAAATCGTTGTGATTTGCATTTTTAAATTTATAATATTCAAATATTATTGTTCATAGGTTTGGGGGAAGCGTTGAAATAATCCCCTCAAAAACCTTATCTAATCATAATATTTACAAATATATACATATATACAAATTAATTATAATATTTACAAAACATATACATATACAATTGACTACATATCTAAACTAACTCAGGGTAAAGGGAAGCATATGAAGGGGGAGGTGGGCAAAGGGATTCATATGAAGGAGGAGGAGGTTGTTGGAAGGGTACGGATATTGGCGGAAGCATGGGGGCTGGTGGTTCTTCGGTACGAGAAGAGTGGGCTCGAGGTTCAGGAATAGATACAGGACGAATTATGGGACGTGTTGCGCGACGAGAAAATAATCTTCGGGGCATGGTAAAACGGGTTAATGTGGTGTGAAAGGAGGGCAGCAAGGGTATGTAAGGCAATATTGTTTGTTGTTGTTGTTGTTGTTCTATGGATCGGGGTTCGGAGAGCGACTCTTGAGAACGGTCCATATCTCTGGTGTAGGGATGTGTTCGCCCAAGAGCACGTCTTTGAGCCCGCTCTCCATGATGGTTAGAGAGACCTGTCGGACTCAAGCTCACTGCTATATTTTCTTTTTCCTCTTCTTCTTCGTGGTCTGTTCTATAATACGTGGTATTATCATCATCATCGTGGAGTTGTTGGACACTACTATTGTTGGCCAGATGCTCCAGTGTATTAGCAGCATCCAACTCGTCCATACTGGGGGAGTACCCATTGACTGACGGCCTGTTGCTGCTGCTTGGCCAATGATCTGTGAAATAAAAAATAAGATTAAAATGGCTGCTATTTTAACGAGAAATTTAATTAATTCATACCTTCTCTAATTCTAGGCATGCGGGACAGAGTTGGTGTTTAGGGTGGTGAATGCCGAATATATTTAAATGAATAAATACAATTACTATTCTTATATTTACACGGATTTATATCCGTAGGGTAGAGAATCATGATCCTCTATCCTACGTCTTTTCATATTGGATACACGACAGATTTTTTTTTCGTCACGCGTTATTACCTGATGGAATCGAGTGGTATGAATAGCGCGAGAGTTTATTCGAATAGGTTCACTTTCAGAGACTACAAGATCGCGAACAGAGTTGAAATTGATTAGCTGGGAATTATCAAAGTTCAGGGTGATACCTTTAGCTTTGCATACAGCAGACTCGCTACCATCTGCTGAACGAGCTATGTATGCATAAAATTTAGGCCCCGCTGAAACAAAGGAACGTATGTAACTTCCTTTCCCGTAATCTTTTTCTAACTCATCGGTCATGTCACCTAAAAGTGAACCTACTGGTGTAGTGTACTCATCAGGGGTGCCACGAGTGACATATATACACGAATCTGTATCATAATATAAAACACGACGATCTAACTGTTCCAAATACTCGTACAGTTTTAATCGTGCCTGAGCAGTGGTGTACGCTGCAATGACAACGTTGGTGTTAGGTGCTGGGGTAGCTGCTTCTTCCCTGTACACCCAACAAACGTACATCATGCTTTGATTTGCAGGCACGATATCTTTGACCTCGATTTCTGGGTTAGTGAGGAGACGCAATAGTTTTTCTCGCGTACGTACAATTTCTGTTCGCGGTAAATTATTGCGTTGACCAAACTTACCCCAGAAGGAATTAAGACACAGCTTCGCGACGGAACGCAAACCTGGATTTTTTATTATTTTATCACGATCAAGCCTAATACCCTCCGCCAATTCATATTGACGAATGTATTCGAGCTTTGAAACTTCATCAATACAGTATGATGGCCAACCACTTGCCTCCTGTTTGATCTTTAAGAACATATTAATATATCCTGCGAAAAGACCTCCCTTGTGCGTGATTGGATCATACTGTACTACTTTATATTGCCATATTTCTGAGATATCGACAATTTTGTAACCCAATTGCACAGCTTTTTTCAACTCATCGGAAACCCATGTACCTTCCAACACACGCTGTGACTCATCTTCATGCGAAC
This sequence comes from Andricus curvator, assembly GCA_932195095.1. Classification (NCBI taxonomy): domain Eukaryota; kingdom Metazoa; phylum Arthropoda; class Insecta; order Hymenoptera; family Cynipidae; genus Andricus; species Andricus curvator. The sequence continues at coordinate 5,934 of CAKNYM010016227.1, read as the reverse complement.
ACTCGCCCTGTTCCAGAGTTTCACAGCATGTGCGACAGAGAGAAAACATGAGTTTCTCGTGTAAACGAACCGGCAAAAGAGGATGATAAAGCTTCCGTGGAGGTAAAACTGTACAAAGTACTAAACCCTCGACATTCGTAAGATCAAAATCTGGACTTGTAAATTTCTTACAATCTTCTGACCCTACATATACAGTTGGGTGGCCTACAGGGAATTTTCCTACCTTCGAGATGTACGGATACAGAGAACAAATATCTTTATACTCGATGATCTCTCCGTCTTTCACCTCGTAAAAGCATTTCGTATTCCCTGTTCGACCACCGTGAAATGCATCGCGAGGGTTTAATACCTTATTAGTCTTTAATAATGGATGGTTATTTAAAAAATCTTTGAGATTGCTGTCCGTATTTTTGAGCCGATTGAACTCACATTCCCATATCTCTGTGAGTTCATACCCGTATCTTTTTATTTTATCCGACCGCGCACGTGTTTTTTCGTATCGCTCATTCATGGTTTCTCCGGTATTACTAAGTTTTTTATCTCTGTCAATGGGATAACAGAGCTTGCAACCATGCCAGAAGCAACCATGAAATTCGAATACGCGACGAGTTCTCGTAGCTTCATCTTCAAAAAAGCCATCTACTATAGGGCCTTCTTGAAGACGATGCTCTCGAGCTCTACCAGCGTGACGAATGATAATATTAAGATCCCGCTCCATAGATAAGAGCCATTCAATACCAACCCTGGATTGAGTATCACCCCACCTATAGCCACCTCTTGGAATTATCCCAATCATATTTTCTCGTAAGAAATGCTTCCGAAAAAACCGGTTGCAAGCCGATGCAATAGTGAGGGCCTCTGTGAAAGGACAAACATTTCCACACTCGAGAAATATTTTACGAAATGCGATACATGCACAACGTAAAATATCTACATCGTTTTTACAGTACGAAACAAGCTCTTCCCAAAAATTAAATTGATACTCTGGATCACTACTTTGTTCCTCGTACCAATTTAAAAATTCTTGTCGAGCTTTTTTCGACATTGTACCCGGAGAATAAAATTGAATTGCTGGAAGAGGTCCACAATAATTTTTATTTTCCGGGGTATTGAAAAGATGTGGAAACGTTCCTTTCTTTTCGCCTATCCCCACTAATCCAAATGATGCCGGTAATGCGCTGAGAGGCAATTGAAAATAATTTATACTGTCAATAAAAATGGTGTGCTTTACTTTCATTGAAATTATTTTGGTACCCGATAAAATTAAATCAGGATCTGTTTTTTGGCAGTTTTTATGCTCGGTTAAATGCTTCAAGATGAATTGAGCGTCAAAAGATTTAGCATTATGAGCTATACAGATAATTTTTTTAAATTTAACAGTGGGACGAAGCGTAAAAACTACGAAATCACGTACTGGATTGTCACCCGCAAAGACAAACTCACGAATCAACCCGCAGTGTTCGCACGGTTTCTTAATGTCCTGTTCAGCGATACACCACGAGCAGACTTGTTGAGCTACACAGAGATTAACCTCATGCTCATTAATAGAGTCGTCCCCGTCGAGCGTTTTATTTTGCCGCGTTTCAAAATCGTAAAATATAAATAAAACGGGGTTCTTCGCGTCATTAAAACCAGAATCTACACGTGTAGGTGACATGTAGCAATTGTGATTATATTCACGCTCGCAGCCACATGTCCTACAGTAAGAAAAACCACATTTGTGATTTTTATCTTTTGATAGATCAACCAAATGCGAGCACACATCACATATTCGCAATACATCACAAACGCTTTTTGTGGAGGAATACGAATTTCTTTTTTTATGGCGATTAAAGCAATCGTCACTAAAAAAGAGACGCAAGCATTGTTCACATTTGCATCCTGTGGTCCCACATTTTTGCGAGCACCTATGGTCATTGATGTTTTTATAACCCTTATTACAAGGTGTACAAAAATTTCTAGTTGAAGCCGCAGCCGTCAAATTCAAAATTGTCTGAAAATGACGAGTGTCGCTATCATACAAAAGATGTACAGTACGTATAGGGATTTGACCTGCTTCAATAAAATATCGTGTACCATCGAAAAAAGGTGGGTAGTCGCCGCCGCCGAAAGTTTTGAGATCAAAAGCGATAATAGCAATTTGTTCACGGATAAGATATTTTTGAAATTTATCAATTTCAAAAAAACCGCATCCTTCCGACGGTATTTCCACAAGTGCATTGCGTGTTAGCTCTCGTGCTAATACCGTCTGTAGGATGGAATTTTGTTTGCGAACAGCATGCCATTTTGAATTTTTTTCCCCATTTCTTAATTGACCGCGTTCACTATAAATTTTACCGGAAACAATCGCTCGAGGGAGACATAAATTATCGCGATTTTGAATTGCTAAAATTGACCTTTTGTTAATCACATCTCTAGTTAAAACCCCCCAACCGAGCCCTGTAGGATTATGAACACAATCAATTGTTATTTTAAAGCTGTCATCTATTCGAAACTCGGCGACACTCTGTGTTACTATAAAAATCAAATTCCATAGGTCTTCAAAGTGACAATCGCGTACGTAACGGAAAGACAACGCTGCATCATCTTGGGTGAAACTTTCCGCGATGAATTTGATTCCGACAAAGTCAAGAGGGGCATAAGGTTTTAATAAATACTGAAAAAGCTCTTTAATCGCCGATTCAAGCCACTCGATGGGGCAAATTCTTTCATCAGGGTTATACCGGAATCGCAATTCGGTTTCAGTACCATCTAAGGCAAAACGCGGATAATATTTATGTTTTTTATTTGTAATTAAAAATTTTGAGTTCATCGGCATTTCACTACCCTCATTTGAAACACTACTCTGATCACGTAGTGCTTCTTGGTCCTCAGCCATCGTGGCAAGATTTCCTTCATCATCATCATCATCATCAGATTCGTGATCGTCACTCTGATTTGAGCGTTGCCTCTTTCGTCCGCCCCCTCGCTGGATATAGCCACTTGTGGAGGGATTGGGTTCTACGTGTAAAACACGTTATATAAAAATATTACACTTAATTGAAAAATCTTAGACAATTTAAAGTATTTTAAAAAAACCTATCAGCTCTACTTGCGAACACTAAAATTTGAATTTATTTTTCGGTCTTACTTTTGCAAATATTATTTTAGACTCAAATAAACTAATACTTTTTATATTATTTATAAACAAATAACCCAGGAATCGCAAAACTAAATCGATTTAGTAACAGCGAGACAATTTCGACACTTTTATAAATTGAAAATATTATATTAATTGTCAAATTATTAATATAATAACAATTCATTGATTAAATTTTTATTTAAATTAAAATAATGAAATTGAATTATATTAATAAAATTAATAAAAATTAATAATGAAAGTTATTTAGTAGTAATTATTGTTAATTATTGATTCATTTTTATTAATTATTAATTAATTATCATTAATTATTAATCAGTTATTATTAATGATCAATTATTTATTATTTATTATTATTAATTAATTATTATTAATTATTGATTCTTGGAATAATTATTAATTATTAATAATTAATTATTGAAATAATTATTATTAATTTTATGATTCATAATTGAAATAATTACTAATTATTATTCATTAAATCATTAATGATTAATCATTGAAATAATTATTAATTATTAATAATAATTATTATTGAATAATTTTGGGAGTAATCATTGATTATTAATTAAATATAATATTCACATGATTATTGTTACAAGACGACATAATCGGGTGCGTGTTGGTCGATCATGTATATAATTACACATTTCACTTTTATTCTTAACATGCCATTGCCTTTGTTGTCGAATTCATGTAATTCGTCAAAGCTAGGTTAAAGCTAGTTTTGAAATACGACGCGAATCGGACAACATAAACAATTACATGTGAAAAATATGAAGCACATACATAAACACACACACACACACACAATCAACCGTTAAAATAAAGCAAATTTTTTCACTGAGACGTATTTAAATTTTACATATTTTTTAACGACTTACCATTTGCTCGTTCTAATTCCACAAGATTTGTTGTTGTTGTTAATTGTTCTTCCCTGTCATCATCATCATCTTCAACCGTGAGCACCTCTTCGTACAGGCTTTCGTCGAAGTTATAATCGTACACCACTTGTTCAATGTCACTGCCATTGTCGTCGTCACTGTCACTGCTGTCGTTATCATATTCACTACCAATATCACCGTTTTCACTACCAATGTCACCGTTTTCATATACACTGTTGTCCCTGTTTTCGTTTTCACTCTGGTCGCTCTCTGTTTGGTGTTGCTCGTTCTCGTCGTCGTCATCACCGCACAGATCAATTGTTTCAATTGACCGAGTCGTTGCTGCTGCTGTTGCTGATGAAACATCATTGACATACGCGGTGCCATCAATGACGATGACATCGGGATTCGATGATGTTGCTGCACCACACGTTACTGATGATGGTGAATGTGATGTTGAAATTTCCATCATCGCCACATCACCATCTCGATCGAAGATCTGGCTGGACCGATCTACAGAAGTTTCAGTCGTTGTAAGAGCAGCTGGTGTCGATTCTACTCCTTCTTTTGGTGCTGAAAATTAAGAAAAATTAGTAAAATTAGTATTATTAACTCATTATTATTATTTAATTAAATAATTAATAATTATTAAAATATAAATTAGTATTATTATTAATTATATGCAGTTTTTAAATTAGTATATTTATTATTATTATTATTATTATTATATAAAATAACGACAAACAATAATTATATTTAAAATAATCATAATTATTTGCACTCACCGTCAGTATAGAGATCTTGAAGTCTATTCAAACGAATCGACTCAGCAGCAGCGTCCGTCCTCCGAGCTATCAGTAACTCACGGAGGGTAATATCGTTACCCACCATTCGCAGAACCCGATCAACACCCGCGACATCAAGGAAACTCAACAAAAATTTAAAAATTAACCGTAATTGCCAATCGGCTAAATCCCCCGTACTACCACACATCACGATGATGTTGGCTAAAAGTGCTGGAGCAAACATTTTGAGTTGAAGTTTTTTTTCGAAAAGAGAACGAATAGCAAACGAAGTTACTTCTAGCGTAGATCTAGAGAAACTGTGCTTTGGAGGTTGTGTAGGGTGGTTATATCAAAGTACCACAGGTAGATGGTGTGGGAGGGGAAAAATTAGGCGTTTACTAGGACTACCTATCATCTTGAAGAAAATTCCAAAATAGTGGGAGATGTAGACAATTTTTGCAATTTGAGAAATCCTATTGGAAATGGCGATCTGCCCAATCAGATGCTTTGCCACACCTCCAATTTTCACGGGAACCATCGTCAAAATTTACCCTCAAGTGATAAAATCTCAAAAATATAGGCAAAAGTGTTAGACAACGGTCAGCCTGGCGAATATTTGAGGAAACTATATACTCTGTAAATAGCTAGCAATCTTTATTACGGTCGCCTCGCATAATACAATATAAGCATTATGATCATCATCATCGAGGTGGTCGCCTAGACCGCAGTCTGGGCCAGCTTTGTACAACAGGTACCTAGAGAGACGGATTAACAGTCTCGCTATAGAATTCGAGGCGTGCTTGCCATAAATATTTGAACACAGAATCCTTGATTGAGTTTGCACACAAAGGATAATATCCTGAGTGTTTTGCAGCAGGTGTATATTGAATTTAGAAATTTTTAAAAACGATTCAGTATTATCTGAATAGCTAACAAACATTTACACGACCATCACCGGCTTGTAAAATTTTTTCTACAGAATGTCTCGCTTCACAGTATCGCCGCCCTCTTTATTTACCTGTATTATATTGCTATTAAGGATAACAATCTCTTTCATTCAATACGTTAGAAAATGCATTCCTTTCGAAAATTATGGAAAACTTTTAAAAATAGGTTTCATTCATAT
>CAKNYM010016217.1:0-17701 GCA_932195095.1 Andricus curvator | reverse complement strand
TTGCGCGGTAAATTGAGATCTAGCAAAGAGATTTAGGGTGCAATTTTGCTATTATTTAAATTTAAAACCAGCGCTAAATATTGTGATAATAGAGATAATAATGTGATGAAATGAACAGTGTAACTTTTGTTATTTTCTTCATTTATTTATAGTTATATAATATTTATATAATTTTTATCACATACTCATCGATAGAGAGATCACATTAATACTTGAAAGGTGCATTTTCATTCAACAGTTTCGAATATCACTTTAATTTTTGTTTTTACTTCTCAATTTCTTCAATTAACACATTCCGTTCGTTATCCCAAGCCATTTTTTTATTTTCCAGTTCTTGAACTTTTCTGGCTGTTTCTCTTTTCTTTTCTTCATCAATTTCTTTTTTTCTTCTTTGTCGTTGCTCTTTCAGTACTTCAGTGTACCTGTTGTGGGAGTTTTGAAATATGTGCACCATGGACTGATTAATCTCAGTCTTAAAAATACCACCACGTTCCGTAACAGCGTCATAAACGTGGCGTTGGGTAATCAAAGATGCTTCTTTTTGATTTTCCACAAGGCATTCTTTATTGACAGAAAAACCCTTTCGACTGCAGCGTTGCCATGTGGTAATATAAGAACCATTTTCACGAAAATCTTCAAGTTTTTGAATTCATCTTTCGAGCCGAGAATTTTCATCTACAGATGATCAAGACGTGTTTCTTTTCGGGAAAAAAATGTCATTTCATTCTTGACATTACCAATTTGAATAAATCTGGAATACTCTTGGGAAACAGATTCAGCCATACTGGGAATCAAAAGATTCTTTTCGACAAAAATTTCGAGCGCTCGTTTCAAACGTTTTTCTCCTCCAATTCCAACTATGGCCGGATCAATGCACGTTATTGTTCTTGCCAAAGGATATTTCAATGGAGACCGGTCAAAAAGTTTGGATATGAAAACTTGGAAGCATTTTTTACAAGCTTACTGGAATAGAAGAATGTCTTTCTGCGAAAAATTTTTGGATTTCAAAAATTTCCTTGCACCGAAACCTACGTCAACGTCTTTGGTTATCTTGAGATTTTTATCATCATTCATATCGATGTCTTTGATGGGCGTAGAGTCCAAAACTTCTTTCTTCACGATGCGAGTCATTGTAGTATGAATGATCTGATACAAAGCAGTGTGAAGAAATGGAGCCAATGGCTTCTCACTTTGAAATTCATCAAGAAATGGTTCGATTTCTCGTGCAAACACTTCAAAGAATGCCAGTTTCGCAGGAAGGAGATCGTCTTTCACCAATTTTCGTACAATCTCGAAAGTTTTGCACTTTGGATGTTCGTTTTTTGGTCGATTTTCAAAAGAATCAAAGTATTTTTTGATTGATTCCAAAATGAACGAAATTCTCCGCGCAACAGGTGCATTTTCAAGCCATCTGATGTTGCGAAATTTCAATGGAAACTGCAGGCAATTTGTAATCCGAATGAAATCTCCTCGGCGAGCAGGAACGTCCTTTGAAAGCACCGTGAAGAGTGTGAATCCCACATGAACCAATGTCCAAAAGTTGAGGGTCATCTTTTTCAGGTCTCAACTCAGCAGAAAGTAATTTCAAAACTTTGAAATTAACATTAGGACCATCCATGGAGATTTGCAGAATATTTTTCGTGTCGCTATCAACAAAAGCTTCTTTTGAGCCTTTGAAAATATCATTGGCTTTAGCACTTCTCAAAAATACAGACTTGAAGTATCGCATTTTGACCTCGTTCTCTTGTGAATCCCAATATCTCACTGTGATGTCCATTTGCTGCGATTGGCATTATTTATTCAGAGATTCGTCGAAACCAACCACGTAAAAGTCACGTTTTTGATCTTCTCGTTCAGATCAGATCGAAAATAAGGACCTAAGCCAAATGTTACGCCGTAAGAAATCTTATCTTTCTTCAGTTTCATATTTTCCGCAATTTTACTATCGGAGAAAATTTCTTTCATCAATATGCAGTCGCTTTCAGCATCGCGAAAGGAACGATGCGTAATTACAGCCTGCAAAAACCAGCTTATCTCAGCTACAGTCGTGGATTTTTTCATAAGAAAGAAATCAAGCGTCTTTTTTTGATGATCATGTGGGAGGGGTTGAGAAGCTGAGCCTTGCGTTGAGTCTGCTTGAGTTTTTTTTTAATCCGGTTGAAGATCGATCATCGACGAGTGGATTATTTGCAGATTTAGAGGTCGCAGGTTCTGAATCTTTCGTAGGCAGAGTTTCGGGTTTGAGAATCCATTGATTTATCAAAGGCACAGTTTTTTCATATCCTTTGGCTGCTTGTTTATGCTTGCCGCCTTTCTGATGACTCCTCAGAGCTGTGATTCGCATCCTCTCAACAGAAATTGGGCAGTAATTGCACCATTTGCATCTTGCAGCATATTCATCCTGGGGATGGGGTTCAAGCCATAGAAATTGGATCTCCCATTCCTTTTTGTATTTAATTTTTCCACGCACTGTACGCTTACTCATCTTCACCAAAAATGCAATTTCTCTGCAATATGATAAAGCCGTACTTCGTTTTAATTTCTCATAATTATTTGAAGTTATTCTCTCTTTAGTAATTGCCTATGTAAATTCGCAACATTGACGATTGATTACTCAAAAATGGGACAGTCAAAAATTTTAATTGATATTGTAAGTTCCTTTCGCATAAATAAAATCGATATTCTTTCGGAAAAATTGCAGGAAAACAAATTGTTAGAATTTTTTACGTAATTTTAGTTGTAACTCTTCACAAGAAATTATACAACTATTTTAAGTAATTACTTTTCTTGCAATATAGCAATAGCAAACAACAAGTGGGCATTATTGAATTAAAAAGAGAATTGAGACATTCAAAAGTCAATACAAAAATATCAATTTTTTACATTATGCGGCCGATACAATATTTTGAATGTCAATTTTGGGAATGAAATTCATAGAAATACCATTTACCTTTTATGCTAGATTTTATTAATGATAACACTCAAATCACGCTCAACTACTTGATACGTAATCCGTAATTTTACAATTTTGTCAAATTGAGGAAGATAATAAAGTCTTGTTTTTTACAATTGTTGCAATTGTACACTCGGGAGAGTTATGATATTAGTACACTGAACCACGTCGATTTTGTTCGACTTAGATTAGGTTAGGAAAGAATCGAAGTGGTTAAGTGTGTGAACACAGAGATGGCATCTAAACAAAGTGATAGACTTTCCCGCGTTTTCATTTTAATTTCAAAGTTTTTACAAAATTCCTGTACATTGCTGGAAATTCCCGTACATTTCCCGTACACGTGAAATTCCCGTACAATTCCCGGATTTCCCGTACAGTAGTCACCCTGTTTATAAGTACTACCTACAAAAAATGTACAGAATGCAATTAAAGACGAAAGTCATATTTGCAAAGTACTCATTTGAAAGTTTTCCCATGGCATTTTTAGGTTATTGCTACTCTCGCTAGGTAAAAACCATTAGGAGCTTCGAAAATTCACCACTAGATGGAAATGTTACGGTCGACATTTTAAAATTCCCAACAGAGTGGAATTTTACCACGAAGGAATAATAAGGAGACCGAACTGTCATGGGAAACTTTTTCGGATATGTTAAGAGAATGAAGTATGTTTAGCAGGTTATGCGAGTTTGTTTTCTTTTTGCAAAACGGCAATTTTTTTCGCGCTGTCAAATTATGTGAAAACGAGTTTATTTGGTATTTTGACCGCTGAAATAAAAAAGAGGACTGCATAACCTCATTTTGCCCGCATGAATCGCACAAATATATCAATATAATGGTAATCCACCTTGAAAAAAATGAAAAATATATATAATTGGTTTTTGACACAACTGTAAAAAGCAAAAATGAATTCTCAAGTCCTACAATGATCAATTAGGTATCAATTCAAACTTTCTACTGAATAGGCAATTCAGGGTGGCCGCTTTGATCCAGGAAAAATCATTCGTATGATGATCAACAAACGAGCTTAACCTCTCTAACATACTCTATTTTCAGAAGCTCTCTCGCTCGCGCACTTTCACGTGCGTGTGAAGAGGACACGTTGCGCTTGCGCACTCACAAAAGAGTGATTACTACTTACAGGCCTGGCACTTATGGTGCCGTTGCTCCGAACAAATCGCATGTACGGAGATCGGTCTCCTTATTCGCGGTGAGCACGACCTACAGAGGCGCTGCAATCGCAACCATATGATCGGGTGACGTGGTCTGAAGACAGTCTTGTTTGAAATATTTACGTGGTGACTTCTCGTAATAATAGAAATTATTGTAATTTAAATGAAATTAAAAAATATAGAATGGACGTACGGTACTTGAAATTATTAGATATTTGCGAATTTGTTGAGGGAAAATTTGATAGTCGAAATATGACGGAAAGAGAAGCAGTTTTACAAACTGGTCAAGTGGTGATTAAAGGAAGCACTACAAATACCGTTAATAAAATTGTAATTTCTGATCTAAAAGTATCCAAAACTATTAATTATTTTAGTTCTGACAGTTCCTTTCTTTGGCCAAAAATGAAAAGAGCATCCAGGTATGGAACAGAATGTTCGATCCTTTGAAGGAGTAACAGGGTAAAGTATTTGAGTAACAGGGTGGCCCTTTTAATTAAAGAAAAAAATGCCCGGTTTTTCCCCACTTCGCAAACATTTTTCACGGTCAATGAAATCAAAAAATTCGAACTCTAAAGCTAACAATTTTTCTATTTTAAGTAATAAAAACTGAGCTGCAAATTAAAGCACCCAAAGTGGAACTCTTGAATTTTTAACTTTTGAAATTGAAGTTTAAAATTATTATAATTCAAATATTTTATATTCAAATGCTCAATAATTTGCACGTATAAAATGTAAGCTATTAACACTTTTCATCTTAACAATTTTAAATTAAATGCAGTTAAACTGCCAAATTAAAATTTTTAACTTTTATAAATTATAGAGTTCAAAGATGCAGATTCAGTTCCAAAAAGATCAATCCACGTTATCATTTTCAATGCTCTAAACACGAAGGAATAGTAAGGAGTAGTATCCCTGTAAGTGGGGAGTGGGACCAGCGACGTCCAAGAATTCGTTAATGCTTGCCACGAATGAAAACTCGTATGCACGGTCGTGCACATGCGCACTGGCGGTTGCCATGCCAACGATGTCAACACGTGTTTGAAGTTTCGAACTTGTGTTTTGTTTTGAACATTTCTGTGCTGCCGGTTTAGTAAAATAAAATTGTGAATGTGAATGTTTCAATAAAAATTAAAGAGGACATATTTAAATGTGCAATTATTTAATGCTCATAAAATATAAAAATTTTGCACATATTAACCTACAATATTTTGTTCACTGAAATTAACTTTATCCCTTACTTACGTAATCCATAAATGATTATAATAATGTTATTGTAGTACTTACACTTTCTAGATCCTTTTCGTATTTTTGATGCCATTTTCCTTCTCGATTTTAATTCAGGAACGTTATATACACCCAACAAAATAAAAACACAAATGAACATAACCTACATATGCATCGAGATCTCAAAATATAATGTAGGGGAGTGGGTATAACACGTGACTGCGAAAACAGCTCTGCGCATGTGCACGACCGTGCATACGAGTTTTCATTCGTGGCAAGCATTAACGAATTCTTGGACGTCGCTTGTCCCACCTCTGCTCACCAAACACATAGGGTGATACCACTCCTTACTATTCCTTCGTGGCTCTAAATTAAGAATCAATTATTGAAATTAAAAATTTTCATAACTATATCACTTTAAGCAATTTTAAGCTAGAAATATTAAAAATTGAATATTTACATTATTTTTAAGCTGAACCCTTCTTAACTTAAAAGTTAAATTATTTTTATTTTAAAAAGTTTAAAAATCCTAAAAATGCTTCAAAATTTTATATCAAAATCTTGAAAAATCTACATGTTGCTTTACATTTTTTCACATTTTAAATTATTTTTGAAATTTTTTCAGAACTTCTAAACGTCTTTTAAAATGATTCGAAGTTTTTCTAAAATTTTTTTTATAAATCTGTCAAAGAAAATAATTTTCCTTAAAATCTCCCAAATTCATTTTTGACAATCTTGTAAATCTTTCTAAATGTTTTTAAGTATTCTCTTGAAATTAATTTTTCAAAATAAAAAATGATTTTCAATTTTCCTAGGAATCCTAAGGAAATGTTTTTTATTCTTTTAAAGCCTTTCACAATTCTTAAAAAGCTTCTACATTTTTTAATCGAAATCTGAAAAAAAAGATATTTGTACCGAAATGTCGGTACGAATGGCCGGATTTTTTGGTACAAGTAGGCACTTGGTTTAAATTATTTGAATTCATTTCAAATCTTCAAATGATTTTGAATTTTTTCAAAACTTCTAAAAATCTCTTCAACTTACTCGAATTTTTTCTAAGAATAGTAGGTGTTCAATTGTTATTTATACATCAAAATTCAACAATTTGACTTACAATTGAAGTTTTAAAAAAAAACAATTAAAAATGTAACGTTCAAAGTTTAGTTTTCTTGTTTTTGTATTGAATATTTGATTTATAATTAATGATTTTAAATGAACATTCAGAAATTTCTAAATATTAAATAATTGTTCATTTTCTTAATTAAAAAATGTCAAATTGAATGTTTTAAAAATGGAACATTTTAGACTGAAACAATATTTTAAATTTAATAAAATCATTTAATTATGAATAAATTATTTTGAAGTTATTTTATAGAAAGTTCTAAAATATTAAAAATTTAAATTTTAAATAGTTTATAAACTTTCTATCGGGCGTTTACATTTGTTTAAGTAATAAGACTTTCCAATTGAAACAGTTCAATTTTTAACGTTTAAATCTGAAAATTCTAAAATTTTGAATTGATTCCAAATCGTCTAATTAATTATTAATTAATTTATATTCACAGTTGATAAAATAAACATATTTTTGATCCAAAATCTTCGATTTCAAACGCTTCTAATTTTTAATCGTTTAAGTCTTTAAAACAGCATTTTAAAATTCTTTTAAATTAAATGTACGCTTAGAAATTAAAATCTAAACTGGAAAATTTTTAGAGTGAAAGGTTTTCGAATTACGCATTCTAAACTGAATGATATCATAATTGAAAAAGATAACAATTCAACTAATTATTTAAAAAAGGGTTTAAATCAATGTTGGACAGACTTTTTTCTAAAAATTTGTAAAATTCCCGGTCAAAAAATAAATTCATTCAAATCATTATTTACCACATACGACTCTTGACCTAGAACTTAAAACACCATCATAAAATTCCTTTCAATCTACTACCCTGCCGATGAAACAGCACTGAAAAAGCACTGGCGAACGGCACTGGGCCGCCAGTGCTTTTTCAGTGACTGTTTCTGCTGATTTCGGCACCTAAACCGCACTGAGGGTGATGCGACGGTCATATAATGGTTCTATTGTATTCGTCACGTACCGGACAGGCAGAGTGGTTTACAGCAGTTGGCCGCTACCAACCCGAATCCCTTTTTAAAATTTTCTTCAAATTATTAACACTTTTTTTAAATTTATGAATTTTCTCATTATATATATTTTATACTTATAAATTATATACTAATATACTATTCTGAAGTTGAATTGGAAAATGTTGTCTGTTTTGGCGTATCTCATTCCATTTACGAGATACATTATGTTCATTCGAATTTTAAACTTTTCAAAAAAAAAGTTAGATATCTGAAATCATCGAAACCCGTAAATTCTGAATTTCTAACTTTCGCAAAGGTAATTTCAAAATTTCACAAATTTTAATTTTGCATTTTTAATCCCTTTCAGCTGGTCTACTTGGTAGCCTATTCGCAGGTATAAAGGGAACTTCTGCAGGCATTTAAAACTGTAATCTGAGTAGCTTTAAACGAGCAGCACTGAAACGGCACTGGGCAGTGCTTTTTGAGTGCTTTTTCAGTGCTGTTCCATCGACAGGGTATGGCAATAAATATTATAGTCTGAATACTGACCGTTATTAAACTTAGTTATGTCAACTACCGATTTTACTTAATTTTCACACGTGACACCTTACCTTAATTAATGTGAGATGTAAATAAACCGTACTTCATGTGTGAGAAATAAATGGGACGAGACTGTTTATAGAGCTTCACCAAAGTGCCCGCTAGAGTTCGTATTTTCGTGCTCACCGCGAATTATTCCTTTGCGGATTTTATCTTCCGTCGCGGAAAGTTCGTGCAGGGTCCTTTTATTTCCCACGCCTGCCTATGTAAAATTTCGTTGGCTCTGGACCCTCTGTATCTGCAATCGTGTGAATGCACCATGAAGAAATAATAAGGAGACCCATTGGCGTTTACGACAATTCGCTCTGAGCTCGATGGGGTGCTCAACCATTTTCTCCATTTTCATTTTCGTGATATATGAATGCGGATTAATGGTGGACTCTCATGGCAGATGAAAGCAGTGGATGAAAACCGAAACTCATGAGAGTGAAAGAGACGGAAAGATCTATTTATCTCTTTCACTCTCATGAGTTTCTGCTTTCATCTGCCATGGGAGTTCACCATGGCTGTGTTCGAGAATTGACTGGCAGCACTAGTACTGCCAGTAGTTTTTTTAGGCGTTCGGAAACCGCTGACAGTGCCATTGCTAGTGATGGGCGCTGCTCGGTATTTCACAGTCATGACCAATCCTGACCGGTCATGACGGTAAATGTTGGTAAAGCGCGGTCAGACCCAAATATTTCCACCAGAAATGGTTTTTTTATAGAGAAAAGTGATTTAGTTGTTAGGACATACCCTATACTAAACTTGTACAAAAAGTTTTTCGGTTCTAAATGTTCCAGTTATTCTCAAAGGAATAAAAATTCGAAAAAGCTGAGCATAGCAGACGACATTTTTGACAGTTTCGCGCGAGTTTCGAGGAGAATTTGAAAATGACACTTTACAAATTTACAAATTACATTGAAAATCGGTTGCATTTACTGAGCAATATTTTTAAAATAATATTTAGTAGTATGCTAAGTTATTTTGAATATCATTTCAATAAATATGACACTTAAATATTAAGTTAAGTACTTTGTATCGTATAGGTTATATTCCCTAAATGAAAATATTGTTTTTTATCTCTAAATAAAATAACATTGATATCTAATTATTATGAATTTAGATTTATGAGTAATTTGTGTAAATAATTTATTATTTGTTATTATTTATATGTGACGAAATTCAATAAGGCAATTATTATAATTAAAAATGGTAACAATGACAATACAAATAATAACAAATAATACATTATTTACACAAATTACTCATAACTCTAAATTCATAATAATTATTTATCAATTTTATGTTATTTAAAGACAAAAAAAACAGTATTTTCATTCAGGGAATATAACCTATACGATACACAGTACTTAACCTAATGTATAAGTGTCATATTTATTGAAATGATATTCAAAATAACTTAGGACACTACTAAATATTATTTTAAAAATATTACATAATAAATGCAACAGATTTTCAATGTAATTTGTCAATTCGAAAGTGTAATTTTCAAATTCCCCTCGAAACTCGCGCGAAACTGTCAAAAGTGTCGTCTGCTATGCTCAGCTTTTTCGCATTTTTATAACTTTGAGAATAACTAGAACATTTAGAACCGAAAAACTTTTTGTACAAATTTAGCATAGGGGATGTCCTAACAACTAAACCACTTTTTTCTATAAAAAAAACTATCCTGTTGGAGATATTTGGGTCTGACCGCGTTTTACCAACATTTACCGTCATGACCGGACATTACCGGTCAGGTCAGGTATTACCACAGTCAGGCCGAGCAGTGCCCATCACTAGCCATTGCTGACAACTGTGACAAAGATATTATAAACGTACATGCGGTACGGGGTGTGTAGTGGGGAACCATATATATATGGACATCACATTTTCTGCCATATCGAGGTGCTGCCCTCACCGTACTACGAAGTTGTGCGCTGGTTTTCTCTTTCTTCGTAAAATATGACGGTAAAACAGTAGAAAGATTTTTTTAGGTTAGAAAAGTTTGACATGTATCGCTTCATAAACACCGCACTTCCGAAAGTAACAGCCCCGTGACACTCTGAAATGAAAGTGACGGAAATGTTGAGTACGGCCGAGGGTGGCGCTGGCTGTACTTTTAGGCCTAAAATTATTCAAATGCATGGGGAAAGTGTCAAAAATGTGAAATTTTGTGCTTTTTATATTATAAAAACGGTCTTTTTAAATTTTTTTGCTTTAGAATTAAGTTTTAAGGCTTTTAGACTGAAATTTTATCAAGTTTTTTTTTGTGATGAACGAGAATTATTATTATTATAGATTAGCAGTTCGAACTCGAAAGTTCATTGCCTCATCTACCCGAGACCGCCACATATCTCTGTCTTGTGCATTCTCCATCCAGTTTAAGTAATCATGTCCTAGCTCTTTTAGATCATCCCTTACATTTTTCTCCCATCTGTTTCTCGGTCTGCCTAGGGGTCTCTTACCAGTCGGTCTCCCTCTTAAAACTTGCGCTACTGTTCTTTCATTGCCCATTCTTGCTACATGCCCCGCCCATCTTAATTTACGCGCTTTCATTACTCTATTAATATTTGCTGACCCGTAGAGAGCGTGCAGCTCATCATTATGCAGTTTTCTCCACTCGCCGGTCTCTTCGTCCCTTTTTGGACCATAGATTTTTCTAAGTACTTTATTCTCGAAAACTCTAAACCTATTCTCTTCTCCTTTCGTCAGCGCCCACGTTTCACACCCGTACATGACGACCGGCATTATTATCGTTTTGTAAATTCTTACTTTGGTGTTCCTAGATAGCGATCGCGATTTTAGTAGCGTGTTTGCTGCATAATAGCACCCATTGCCAGCGTGTAGCCGCGCATTGATTTCCGTTTTAATCTTATTTTCGCTAGTTATAATAGACCCGAGGTATTTAAACTCGTTAACCCTTTCGAATTTCATATTTCCGGCCATTAGATCCCCGTCTTGATTACTTTGTCCGGACCTGACGACGGTCATATATTTTGTCTTCGATTCGCTAACTTCCAAGCCAATCTCTTTGGCTTTTGCGATCAAGATTTCTGCATTTTTAGCTACCGTTTCTTTATCATCCCCTAGTAAGTCGAGATCATCCGCATATCCAAGAATTTGTATTACCCCATTGAGGGTAGCACCGGTCGGATTCGCCTGCACTTGCCTAACCACGTATTCTAAAACTAAGTTAAAAAGGACGCACGAAAGTGCATCGCCCTGTTTCAGGCCATCGCGGATCGAAAACTCTTCAGATAAACTACCGTTTACGCGTATTCTACCCTTACTGCCGCTTAAGCAAATTTCGATAAGTCTAACCAATTTTCTTGGCACACTCAAGAACTCTAGGATCCAGTACATTCGCGCGCGTATGATAGAGTCGTAAGCTTTTTTAAAATCGATAAATAGCTGATGTACTGCTTCTTTAAATTCCCATTTCTTTTCTAACAGTTGTCTAATTGTAAACATTTGATCGCTTGTAGATCGGTTTCGGCGGAATCCACACTGGTAATCCCCAATGATTTCCTCGGCAAAAGGAGTTAGTCTACTTAGGATAACATTAGACAGGATCTTGTAGCACGAGGGCACAAGTGAAATTCCCCGATAGTTGTTACAGTTAGTTTTATCGCCTTTTTTGAAGATGGGAATAATGATAGAGGTATTCCATTCTTCCGGCATGCGTTCTGTTTTCCAAACTGCGCGTATCAATTTACAAATTTGCCTTGTGAGGCAAGGGCCTCCATTTTTTATCAGTTCTGACGGTAGGTCATCGATGCCCGCGGCTTTGTTATTTTTCAACTTCTTTATGGCCATTTCTATTTCTATATCAGTAGGCTCGTTAATTAATAGATCAGCAGTGTGGATTTCGCCGAGATTACCTTCAACGGGGGCTTCGCGTACATTTAATAGTTTATCGAAATAATCTTTCCATAAATTCAGTCTCTCTGTCGCATCGGCTACTAGATTGCCATTTTCGTCCCTCATTACTTCCGTTCTACTTTGAAAGCCTTTCCTTATAGAATTGATTCCCCTGTACATCTCACGCGGGTTATTTTGTTTATTATGCGCTTCTATTGCTAGTATTTTATTCTTTTCCCACTCCCTTTTCTTGGATCTATAGAGCCTATTTGTACTTTTGCTAATCTCGAGATATTTCTTATGTGTTTGATCGCACTTATTTTGTAAACTACTTAGTCTGGCCTTCCGACGTTTCTCAAACCAGAGTTTGCACTCTTCGTCAAACCATGGTTTGCTTTTGGCTACTTTCTTAAAACCTATCGTAAGTTTCGCGGCTGCCTTTATCGCCTTTTTCGTATTGCTCCACAGGGTTTCCGGGTCCTCCTCGTGGTTATTGTTATCGTCTCTCTGTTCTTGGAGAGCGTCGAAACTATTAGAAATCTCAACTTGGTAATTTAATGTTTCTGTTGCTGTTTTGAACTTATCTATATTGAAACGAACTGTTGGCTCTGTGCGGCTTGTTTTCTTACTTAACGCTAGCCTAGATCTTAGTTTTACTATCACGAGAAAATGGTCTGAATTTAAATCCGCTCCCCTATACGATCTTATATCGAGAATGTTTGTATGACGTCTTCTGTCTATTAGAACGTGATCAATCTGATTGTGAGTCTTACCATCTGGTGATGTCCAGGTGGCCTTATGTATATTTTTATGCTTGAAATATATGCTTTTGACAACGAGGTTCTTTGAAGCTGCAAAGTTTATTACTCTGGTTCCATTATCATTACTGACGTCATGCAAACTTTCTGATCCTATTGTAGGCCTATACATTGGTTCTTTTCCAATTTTCGCGTTGAAATCCCCCAATACTATTTTTGCGTCAAACGTTGAGAACTTGTCAAAAACCTGCTCGATTGTTTCATAAAAAAGATCTTTAGTGTCTTCGTCTTTGTCCTCGGTGGGGCAGTGCACATTGATTAATACGTGTTTGCTGAAATTACCCTTTAGTACAATGTATGATAACCGGTCGTTAATGAATTGCATGTCGATAAGTGCTTGCGAAATTCGTTTATTAATAAGAAAACCAGTCCCCAGTCTTTGCCCCTTAGCTCCTCCCCAGTGCAAAGTATAGTCATCCCTAGAAATTGACGCGAAATCGCCCGACCAGCAGGTTTCTTGAAGTGCTATTACGTCAGTTTTGTATACAATTGCTATCTTAATGAGTTCGCTAAATCGGCCAGTTTTTAGACTACGCGCGTTTAGAGTTCCCACCCTTAGATCTTTAACTGTAGTTTTTTGTTTTTGCAAGTTAGCCATGGTAGTTTCAAGATAATCCGCACGTTAGGATCCTATTCCGATCGTAGGTGAGTCCACTGTCCCAGGAGTGATAACCCCCATACCTCCCTAGGTCTAAGTATGGGAGCTTTCCGACTCTGACAAGGACCATGTCAACTTGTCGTCAGACACATTACAGTTTCATCCTCGTACCCTAACGTCCCCCTGCAAGGCAGCGCGCCTACTGGCATCAATACCCCTTTGGCCCTATGCAGGCGAATCATTCCACACATCCCTTGCGGGCAGTGTCATCGCTGCAGTGTCCAATGGGCAGCAGGATTTTTCCCTTACAAGATTTTTAGTTTTGGTTCGGGTATAGTTTCTAGGTGGGTACACGCTGCACCTTGGCTTGCCAGAACCCACCCATTGTGTATGAACGCGAATGGGTGGGTCCCCCCAAGCCATGGTTGTCGTGCACCTATTTTTACCAGTGCTAGATTCACCACACCCACGACTGGCTCCTATCGGCTGTCCGCGACTGCTTATTCTTGTATTCGCAGTTAACCTTGGGGGCTGTTCAGCCTTACGGGCCGTTCCTCTATCCGCAACCTGAGGACGCGCTACGTAGTGGTGATAGGAAACCCACCGAGTAGGATGAACGAGAATAATGGGGTATAAGTGCGTTGTTTTTGGATGCAATTCTGATTACGCGAATTGCTAAAGATTGCTAAAGATTTGATCCAATATTACTTGGAAAACCGAATGCGGCAATTTGCTAAAGTGAAAATTGCTGATCTAAAGAAGACTAACTTGGAGCAAAAAAAGCGGGCAAAGCTTGCTACAACTTGAATTGCTTAAATTCGCAAATGTAAATGAATTTTTTTTAATGTTTTTAAATTTTATGTAAATAAAATGTTCCAAATGGTACACTTTTTTATTCTCCAACTTTATCAATATTTATTTATTTATTATTGATTTTAGAGTTACAAATTTTTCAGTTTTTTATTTTTCCTATTAAGAATAATTATTGGACACAAAAAAAAATTTCTGGAAAAATGTCCCGTTTTCTTATTCTCTACAAGGACATATTTTTAAAACATTATTTTGGCGACTTTTAAAATTTGCAATGTGTAAAACGATTGGACAATATTTATTTGGCTGTTTGCAAACAGCAACTATTCTTAACTTATTGTAAGCGAACATTAATATGTGTCATACTTCACACAAAGGCTATTGATTTTCAATACCCAATCGTTGCGAATCACGAAAAAATTACTCTTGTTCATTAGTTTGTTTATAACATTGTAAACAAATTTGCCTTGCTCTAACCCAGTGGTCGGCAAACTACTGCCGCGCGGCAGCCTTAGCTGCCGTGGCGGGTCGAGCCAAAATCTCGTGGCAGTACCTGTTGCCGCCATAAAGGTCCAACCCGCCACGGATGCTTCTTTTATTAAGCGGTTCGAGTAACGGGAATTAAAATTAAAAACTAAAAATTCTTAAATTTCAAAATTAGCAATTTGAAAATTTGAAATTCGAAATCTGTGGATTTTTGCGATCAAAAAGAATCTAAGAAACGTCTCAAAACCCAAAAATTCAATGAACAATAACACTTTTAGTTTACATTCAATTTTCATTATTAGAAACGTTTTAATTTCCAAAATTAGCGTAGAATGGCATTGTATAAGCTTATAAAATTCTTTTAATATTCGATCTTCTTATAAAGAAAATATAAAATTACTTTTCATACAGGAATACGAAAAAAACATTTTTAGTTAAAAAATGAGGAATTTGAAACAACAAAATTTAAAATTGGTTATTTTTACGACTACATGACAATCTACAATCTTTTCTTAAGAGAATAAAAATCAATTAACGATAAATACCTAATTTTGGAAATTAATTTTCATTGTAAGAACATTTTTAATTTACAAACTGAGTGTCCAATGGCATTTTATGGAGTAATTTTAATATTCGATACTTTTGTATGGAAAATATAAAATGTTTCTCATACTTTCGGCATGAGAATGTGAAGACAAGATTTTCAGTTTTAAAATTGGCAATTTGAAACTTTGAAATTCAAACTGTGTGCTTTTTACGATTGCAAGTACCTGTAATTAATAATATGATTGATCCGATAGGGCGAAGTGATTCGTTGGGGAGTGATTAACAAAATAATAATTAGTTTATAATTAATAATATTGTTGCATCACGACCTTATTGCAAATTTAATACAGGATAGAGACTGAGTTTATAATAACTCATTCAAGTTTGCAAAATGTTTTGAATTTTCGTGGATCAATGGAGGGCAGATTTTGCAAATTAATTTTTTTAAGCAAATTGCCGACCCGATCACGTTTTACAAAATTTTATTTTATGTTCAATATATGAAAAAACAAATATACAATTTTTTTGTAGACTTTCAGAATTTGTGCAAATTGATTAGCTATTTCCACTGGCCTATGAATACAATTTAAATGTATTCATATTCTTATTTCTAAACACATGACATAAAAAAATACATACATACTACTTAAAGTACTTGCCAGAAATGATTGCAGTACTTCAATCTCAAACTCCAGTCATGTAAAATTAAGTAATTAATGTTAGAAGTGTTAAATTTATTACAAAATTTACTAATTCAATTTATTTGAATAAAATAATCTTAATATTTATAGAATAGAATTTCAAATAGCCCGCTAAATTCAGCCATTTTCTCCCAATAGTCGTCTGCTACTAACAGGCAGATGTACATTTTTTATATATTGTCAATTTTCTACATCTTTCTAGATACTGAAATGTGGTCATTATTAGAATAACAGGTTTAACTGTGTAGTGAGGCTATTTTTATTACCAACATACATTCCATTTATAAGAAATTAGAGAATGACCAGTCCTGCTCGCTTGTGCTCGGTCATGACCGAGCAAAAGCGAGCATGCTCGAGCATGACGGTAAATGCACATCACTAATGTGTAGTGATGGGCACTGCTCGGCCTGACTGGTAATACCTGACCTGACTCGGTAATATCCAGCCATGACGGTAAAAGTTGGTAAAACGCGGTCAAACCCAAATATCTCCAACAGGAAAGTTTTTTTATAGAAAAAAGTGGTTTAGTTGTTAGGACATTCCCTATGCTAAACTTGTACAAAAAGTTTTTCGATTCTAAATGTTCCAGTTATTCTCAAAGTTATAAAAATGCGAAAAAGCTGAGCATAGTAGACGACAATTTTGACAGCTTCGCACGAGTTTCGAGGGGAATTTGAAAATGACACTTTACAAATTGACAAATTACATTGAAAATCTGTTGCATTTATTAAGTAATATTTTTAAAATAATATTTATCAGTGTGCTAAGTTATTTTGAATATCATTTCAATGAATATGACACTAAAACATTAAGTTAAGTACTGTGTATCGTATAGGTTATATTCCTATACGAATAAGAATTGAACAATTATAAATTTTGAAAAATTCGAGTAAGTTTAACAGATATTTAGAAATTTTGAAAAGATTCCAACTGAATTTAAACCTTGAGAAGATTTCAAAAAATTGTAAACAAAATGTAAATTTTTGAAGACTACAAAATAAAATTTCGAAGTCTCTTAAAAGATTTTGCACGGTTTTATAGTATAAAAAAATTTTCTTGAGATTCCTGGGAAATTTTCGAATGATATTTTGTTTTGAAAACTTAATTTTAGGAGAATATTTTTAAAAATTTAGTTGATGAATAAGTAATAGTGGAACAGGTAATATTTTAGAAAGAATTAGAGTAAGATTAAGAGATATTCAGAAAAATAAAAAAATGTATTAAGATTTCTAGGAAAATTTAAAATTAGTATTTATTCTGAATCAATTAAACAAACCATTTTATCTCATTTTAATTTTTAAAGTTTAAAATTCAAAAGAGTTATACTTTGAATGTTCTCATTTGCAGTTTAGTTTTTATAACTTCAAATCACAAAATTTTTACCTTCAAGAGTTCGAATATTTTAATTTCAATGACCGTGAAAAATTATTGTGAACCAGGAATAAACCGGGAAATCACCAAGAATTTGTTTCCTGTGTTAAAACGGCCACCCTGAATTGTCTGCTCAGTAGAACCCTGCCGATGAAAAAGCACTGAAAAAGCACTGAAACGGCACTGACCAGTGCCGTTTCAGTGCTGTTTCTTTAGCGCTACCTGCACCGCAAGTTTTCTATACCTGAGATCCCCACCAAGTGTCCATTTAAATTTTTAAAAGGCTATTTGAACCGAGTTGAACCCAATAAACCTAGTCTGTGAGGTCTTTGAAAAGGTGTGTTGGTAGTGTATACTATAGTGTTAGTGAAAATGCTTGTGCTATGCCGCCATGCTGTATATATATATATATATATATATATATAGTTCACTCAAAAGGAATTTTTTAAATAAAATTTTAAAGATGCAATATCTGATTGGCTAAATGCGTGAAA
>CAKNYM010016215.1:0-14943 GCA_932195095.1 Andricus curvator | reverse complement strand
CTCTAATATTGCTCTAATAGTGATGAGTTCTATGTGAATAAAAAAAATATGTCTTTTTTATTCAAAACGATACCTGAGAAAAGTAATATGCGCTTTATTTATCCTGATACAGTGTTTAAAAATTTATAACCTCACGAACATAACCTCAAAATTGAAGTGTGGTCCTGACAATTTACGTCCTGCATTTTTTTTACAAAAGTGTGTAAACTTACATCGTCGCACGTAGATCAAATAATTTCCATCGTGGTACGATGTAAAATTACGCCATCTTTTTTTATAGTGCTGGATCGCTGTCCCATAGTTAATAGTCCAAGATTATATCCGGTAACATATTTTTTATCACCGGGTATAATCCATTTTTCTCAGTGCTGAAAAAGCAACTTGTTGCAATTACGGCATGACCATTTAATGTAAATTAAATAAAATAATAATAACGTATTATCATAATTGCAACAGTTTACATATTTATTTTGTTTCTTTTATTAATTATAATGCCATATTACTTTACCATTACTTTAAGATTACTTTACCATTACGCTGCAGCGTAATGCTTGCGTTCGGCCGGTCCGCCAGGGGAGAGTCGGAAAATATAATGAAGTTGGCTGCGCACGATGCACGATTACACCCGAGGCAGCACGAACCCACCCGAAATAACATTTACTTTGTTCACTGTGCCTCACTTTTATCACTGTCCATTTACTTTTTCCACTGCATCCGTCCACTTTTTTCACTGTTGCACGGAAAGGTCGGCACTGCGCATGCGCCACGTCATCGACCAAAAATCGGTCACTTTTTACACCAAAAACAGGTGGAAAAACTGGCACTTTTTCGCGAATTATAGAAAAAACAATTTTATTGTTAAAAACGATTGTTTAAATATATTTTCGTCATGTTATGTATTTATAAATAAAATTCTGCTTTTTTCAAGAAATTAAAGGCCAATTATTTAGCAATGTCTTCTTGCTATAAATCGATAACATTTAATAATTGTGTAAGAAACATTAATTAAAAAACGCATTATTTGGCTATTTTTCAGAATTTAAACTTTTTTCTTTTAATATAATCATCTGGTAATAACAAATTTTCAATATTTTTTTTGACACTTCGATAACGATCCACTACTAAGATTGTTATTAATAATTGAATTAATGTAGCCATTTATAATCAGTGTAAATTGTTGTTACGAGTGCTCTCGTATATTGGTGAGCAAATATAAAAAAAATTTATTTGTTAAAAAGAAGTTAATGAGCAAAAATGCTTTCTTAAGGATTCACAAGACACAGATATTTTATTCCATAAAAGTTTCGTCGAAACATATGTAAAAGTAATATTTAATTACGACGTATTATATATCAACTATTCCTTAGCATTATTATCAAAGTTTTTATTTTAAACATGTTTGAGCAATTGCAAACAGTTTGTAAAAATATAGGAGACTTGGATTTGAGGTTCGTTAAATAAAAAATCTTTTTTTAAAAGTCGGCCACCATAACTTTGTCTGGAAACCGATTTGGCCACACTGTGCGCCACTGAAACGCAACCGAAAAAGTTTGGGAATATTTTTTTCAAAAAAATGTGAAAAATTCAAAATAGTCATTATTAAAAGTTTCAACGTTTTGTTTAATTTAAAAAATACACCTCTCTATGATGGCCAAATGTATGATATTCAAAAGATTTGAAAAAATCACCGGTTATTCTGTTATCACAACTTTGGACGTACTCCTAAAACAAATTTCAAAGAATAATCATTTCCACTCAGCTCTAATCAGTGAAAAAAATGATATATTATGGTTCAATTATAAAAATTCCTTGATCCATGAATTAGAAAATTTTGAAATTGAATTCTAAGAACTATTGCTACAGATGTTTAAATTTAAAAAAAAATTAGGCTTTCAAACTGAAAGCTACGCAAAAATCAAATACGTGTAACAAGGATTAACAACCGAGATCTGACGTGCTGAAAAAGAAACTTACGTTAATCAAAAATTTTTTGAACTGAAAACTAATGTTATAACGCAAAAAGAGTTTTTAATTTTGGTATGTTACGGTTATCTTCCTGTATCTTAATTTAACCCACCTTAATTTTCCACCTGAAAACTGCACCTTAATTTAACAACTCAGTATATCTAAAAAGAGACCCCCCACTTTCAAGCTTCTAATCCTCCTAATCCGTCCCTTGAAGAGTCCTTGCGGATCTGTCCTATGGCTCACGAACTACCTGACGGAGATTTGCGGAACCATCCATCGCCACGTAATATTGCGGTTCATTGAAGCTTTTCTAATATTTTTTTCAAAATAAATAATTATCGATCGTTAATTTAAGAATAACCAGTAATTTTTTTACCTAATTTTCAATTGTTTAAACAATTTTAATTTGTTCAAACATTTGCTTTTTTCAGGTACATAAGTCGGAAGATAAACGTATTTTCTAGATGTTTTGAGTTCTGTAAACAATGATAACAATAAAATAACTCATTTGAATCGTTTTACAATTATTTAAATAATACGTGTTTATTTAAGTATATAGTTTACCTATAAAAATCACGAGAAACATTTTATCTCACCAAATTTTTCACAGATTTTAATATTTTCAAGTACCAATTTCTTTTCTGAGAGAACTATGTTCAAAAAAATTTTAATTGTTTGAACAATTTTGTTTTCAAATAAAGTTTCATTTTGACTGGTTAAATGATGATAGATATGTTTATTTATTTAAATTTGTTTATTTATTAAAAACCGCGAGGAAGTAAGTCCTAAAAATTCACTTTGGGTTGGGTTTGAACTAACAACCATCATATTACATGTAAGGTGCGCTACCAATTACGTCACAACAGCCCATCAGTGAAAATTTTAGAACTTGTATTTCCTGAATCTTAGTGAAAATTCGTATTTTGTATTGGATGTTTATATTTTAAGGTCACTTCATTAGTTTTAAAATTAAGTTTCATTTTTATTGGTGAAATGATGATAGATATGTTGATTTAGGAAATACAAGTTCTGACATTTTCATTGATGGGCTGTGGTGGCGTAATTGGTAGCCCACCTCACATATAATGAGAAGGTTGTCCATTCAAACCCAACACACATTATTTGTAGGTATTACTTTGTTTTCTAGGAATACTATTAAATGTTTTTAAAAATTGAGATGTTTGAAAAATGTGTTTTATTTGACTGATTTTATGTGTTTTTTATCGGTGAAGAGGACAAAATGCGTTTTTGTCTCCATTTTTCAACATATTTAATTGGTATGAGTTATTTATTTGTTTTTCAAGAACGCTTCTAAACAGTTTTTAAATAATTTCACTTTGTTTAAGCATTCACGAGGATTCATAGAAAACAAATTAGTGCTTAAATATATTTAAATCTGTCGAAAATTTGGCGAGATAAAATGTTTCTCCTGCTTTTCTAGGTTAGCTATATACTTAAACATACACATATTATTTAAATAATTGTGAAACTATTTAAACAAATTATTTTTCCTTTATTGTTGATTAAAGAATTCATAACGCCTACAAAATACGTTATTTTCGCTACTTTTCTGAAAGAAACAAATATTTAAACAAATTAAAATTCTTTAAACAAGTGAAAATTAGTTCAAAAATTACTGAGTATTCTTAAATTAACGATTGGTGACTATTGATAAAAAAAACTGTCGAAAAGCGTCAATAAACCGCAATATTACGTAAAATTAAAATTTGTCCCTTATGGGGTTTTCTTTGGGGATCCATAAGAGTGTTTTAAAGTCATTCAACCTCAAAATTTATAATTGATTCTTATTCTCTGACGAATTCTGAACAATATACTGAAACACGGAATTATTTGTGACATTTTATTGCGTTAAAATATTAGATTTACAAAAATCTGACTTTTTTGCATATTAAATCAATGGGGAACTTTATGGTCGTTGCGCCGCCCCTAAATATTAACCGATTTGGCTCAAATTTAGAGATAATTTTGTTGAGCATTTGAATAAAACTGGAAGGTGAGGGGATAATTTTTATTAGTAATACTTTGTTGGCCTAAAATCAGAAACACTTCAGTTTGGGAGTTTACTTTTGTTTCATCTTTAAATGGTGATTTCGATTTCACACAATGTTATTTCTCTCTCATGAAAAATTTTGATTTTGTTGGTTATCTAGTTCTGTACTTGCAGATCTTTGTTTAACTTTAAAAATCTGAGTTTTTGGGATTTTGTCGTTATTTCTTCTGATTAAAACCTAATATTTTCATTTCTGCAGGGCTCACTTTGAAGCAGAAATCTTGATGATTGAAGATTCACTAATTTCATTTAGATATCTTTAGTGTATAATTAGTATTTTTCCAATTGTAGCCGCAAAGCATTTCTCGGAAGAGGAAGCATGGTTCCGAAGATGCTCAGAATGAAAATAAAAAAAAAGCAACTCAAACGTCAAATGATAGTGTACAAAATGTGGCACATAATATTAAGAAGAGTATTGACCGTTCAGTGGACCAATCAAAATGCAATACTTCCCAGATAACAATTGTGCGACGCAGATCACCCGCAGATTGTGATTGTCAGGTTCTGCGTGCAATAACGCACTCATCTCGCCAGCATGGACTGTCGAGCACACATCTGCGAGCGCTATGAGTCGCATTTGGCCAACACACTCTGCATCACACAATACCGTGAGAATGCGACGCAGAGTCTGCAGTCACTATGAGGGCAGAATTCTTTCTAATAACATTTAATTTTCCTATAGTTATTACTTATAAAATTAAATTTTATTAGAAAGTTATATAAACCATTTTCAAAACAATATGGAAATTTTTTTTAATTTTGTGGATTTTTGGAAATTTTGGAAATATGTATTAAAAAAATTTTGGGATTTTTTTGAAACTTTTGAAATGTTGAAAAATTGAAAACTTTAAGTTTCGTTCATTTTCCGGAAATGTACAAAAATATAAAGTATCAAAAAGTTTACTTTATTTCGAAAAATTTTCAAAATTTTCAAAATTACGATTTCTATCTTTATTTTTTTTCTGGCAAAATTAATTTTTAAAATATAACCAAATTTTTGTTATTTTTTAAGTGATATCGCGCATTTTCTTTGTCGGTACCGGTATTTATACAACGTTGTTAAAAAAATTATTTATCTCCTCCATGTTTCCAGGCCATCATGAATGTATTGAATATTATAAAAATAGATTAATGAAGTTCGTCAAATCAACATCAGTATTACAACAAATTCATTAGTCTACTCAAATGAAGATTTCTTTGAAAATGATAGTTTTTTAAAATTCGCGGGAACCATTTCTCGAGGAATGCGCGCGCATGCCGGCAAATGTCCAGTTTGCGAATGTCATCGAGCTCGCAAGTGAGTCGCGTTGTTTTCGCACTTATTTGCATCATTTTTTGCTGCGTGGTTAGATAACACGGATTAAAAGTCAAGGTAACTATTTTCCTTTGTTACATACAGGTCGCATGGCGTGAAAATCCAACGCAGCATACAAACGCGTGAAATCGTCCAATTTCTTAATAATTATAAAATCGGGTTATGTTTTGTGCCGTGATCTTTTTTCCAACTTCCATTACATCGAAAGATTTCACTATGTTTAAAAAATCTTGGAATTACGGTTTTTTCCCTTGAAATCGTAATTCAAGACGTATGGTTCGCCGGTACATGTGCTCTCATGCGTGCACATGTACCGGCGAACCAACATGATATTCATGATATTCCTTTTTGTTCTCATTTTAACCCGTAGAGTCCACACTCCATCTACTGCGCATACATAAAGTCCACACTAGTGCGAATTGGAATTTCGCATTTTTTGTATATAAAAATATTCTTTATATATTTAAATAAAATGTTTATGAAATTTATTACTTGCTTTTTATTTTACATTTATATAAGTTGCATGTATTTTAATATTTTATATTTGTCGCAGATATGCGTCGGATCTGCTAGCGATATGCGTAGCAGATTATGCGTCAGATTCTGCTAGACATATGCCAGGCAATTGATGACGCATATGTCTCATCAGGTGAGAGCACAATCTGCGCGTCGATCCGCAGATCTGCGTGCACATACGCCATCAGTGTGCTAACAGAATGTTATCTGGGTTCATACGCTGGCAAGGAATTGCTGGAAAAAATCCAGAATTCCAAATTCTCAATTCTTAAACCCGTCTCGCGAAAATTAATGGTCGCGAACGGCGAAACAGTCGACATAATTGGGCAGGTAGTAATCACAATTAGAGTCGGAAAACACACAAAACACGTAATGTTCAGGTTAGTCCCAAGATTGAACTCCGTAGGTATTTTAGGCACGGACATGTTAAAAGCCCTGCGAATAACTTTAAATTATCACACGGAAACCTGGTGGCTCCCAGGAAGTCCCCCCACCTGCTACCATATGGAAGCTTACCCAAAATCGCTCCCTACCCCAATAATCGAAAATAAAACCGAAACTAAACCTGACATTACAAAAAAGGAGAATAAGGAAGTTAAAAACAAAAAATTAGAAATAAACCAGGTATTAAAGAAAAGGAAAATAGGACAATAGAGACTAAACCAAAATTCGGAGGTAAAATTAATTTAAAAAGTACCAGAGAGTTTGACAAAAATAGTCCAAAGTTAGAAAATAGCGAAATTCCCATTGTACCCGTCAATCCTAACCAATCCCAAAAAACCAAAAACGCCCAAATCCCTGTAACAAATTCTACTAAGGATATCCCAAGCCTAATGAGCATTCCAACGAGCAACAAATTCCAACCCCTAGAGAGCATCCCGACCCCAGACACTAGCGACGACTCAAGCACTCAAGACTCAGATACATTAGGCAAACCAAGAATCAAAAGGAATAATAAGAAAAATAACTCGGGAAAAATATTTTATAATAAAAAATACGAGGAAAAATATAAGGATAGTGACAGTAATCTTTGGAAAAATAAAAAATTTACTGATCAAAACGAAATAGGAAAGGAATCTCAAAAAGCGAACGAGATCAGGGAAATAGATAATAGAAATCAATGGATTAATTTTAAAAATAAAGCAATAAGATTAAATAATATTTCGGACAATTTAGGAAAAATTGACGAACAAAACAATAGTTCGCCAGAAATTTGCGAAGGTATTGTTGAGCTTAACGAAAGCCAACAATCCCAATTAGAAAAACTCTTAGAAAATAAAATTAAAATACACCAGGGAAAAGAACACAGGGCAACTCATCTAACAAAACATAAAATTGACGTACAGGGACACGACCTAATTAAACAGCGATATTACCACGTTAGTCCCAAAATTAAAGAAATAATTTACCAAACAGTCGATAAATTATTAGAACAGGATATAATAGAACCCTCTTGTTCAGATTGGTCAAACCCTATAGTTAGGATCAAAAAACCACGGAAAGATTACAGATTCTGTTTAGACTTTAGAAAGGTTAATAATATTACAAAAAAGGACCTCTACCCAATTCCCCTTATGACAGAAATTCTGGACACTTTAAGATCAGCAAAATTCATTTCTAAAATTGATTTAAAGTTAGCTTATTTACAAATACCTTTGGAAGAAACTTCAAAACCAATTACAGCATTCACAGTCCCTGGAAAAGGCATGTGCCAATTTAAAAGGATGCCATACGGTTTAACCAATGCTCCAGCCACTTTCCAGAGACTGATGGATAAAATCATCACTCCAGATTTAAAGCCAAACGTTTTTTGTTATTTAGATGATATTTTAATAGTAACACAAAATTTTGATGATCACTTGAAATATTTAAATATCGTATTGAACAAAATAAACGAAGCAAATTTAACGATCAGTCCGGACAAATGTGAATTCTGCTGCTCAGAAATCAAATACTTAGGTTTTAAAGTTAATGATAAAGGACTCCAAATAGACGATGAAAAAATCCAACCAATCCTAGAATTCCCTAAACCTAAAAACATTAAACAATTGCAGCGCATAATAGGGATGGCAAGTTGGTACAGGAAATGTATCCCACACTTTGCCGAGACAATAGAACCAATGAACAGATTACTCAAAAAAGATAAATCATGGGGTTGGGGATTAGAACAAGACGAGGCTTTTCAAAAAATTAAAGATCTCCTAACTTCAGCACCAATTTTAACCTGCCCAGATTTTACTCAACCCTTCCTACTCGAAACTGACGCGAGTAACACGGGGTTACGAGCCGTACTAACACAAACAATTGATGGTGTAAATTACGTAATCGCTTACGCGAGTAGAAGCCTGAATGGTGCGGAATCGCGTTACTCGGCATCAGAAAAGGAATGCCTAGCAGTAGTTTGGGCCATAAGAAAATTTAGGCCATATTTAGAAGGCTATAGCTTTAAAGTAATCACGGACCATTTAGCGTTAAAATGGCTCCATAACCTAAAAAACCCAACCGGCCGATTAGCCAGATGGGCATTCGAACTACTAGAATATGACTACGAAGTCATATATCGTAAAGGTAGTTGAAATTTAATCCCTGATGCCCTCTCGAGATCGGGCGAACCACCGAAAAATATAGCTTTCGCGTTAGCTTGCAGCGTAGAAAAACCAAAAGCAGACGTTAGCGACAAAACAGACGACTGGTACTCAACAAAAATGAGACAAGTTAAAAAAAGACCCATAGAACACGAAAAATGGCGAATCAGAGATTCGCAACTCTATTTTCACAGAACTGACCCACTCAAATCTACTCTATTACCAGACTCAAACCCTTGGAAATTAGTCGTACCCCAAAACTTAAGACGTCAAGTTTTACGGGAAAACCACGATGAAACCCAGACAGGACATTTAGGCTCAGAGAAAACTTACGCGAGAATTTCCGAACATTACTTCTGGCCAGGGGTATATTCGGACGTGATCAATTACGTAAAAAACTGCCAGATCTGTCAAAGAGTAAAACCAAGTAATCAAAGTAAGGTAGGATTGATGGGAAAAAGAGTATTAGAAGAACAATGGAGCGTGGTATCAGCCGATATTATAGGCCCGTTACCAAGTTCAAAAAAGAGAAAAAACTAAAACATTCTAGTTTTCGTGGACTTATTCACAAAATGGGTCGAAATAATTCCGATTAAAAAAGCAAACGAACCAACGATAGAATCAGAATTCCACAAACGTGTCATTTCGCGTTGGGGAACACCGCGGATTCTCCACACCGATAATGGCACAGAATTTATCAACAAAACGTTTAGGGAATTAACGGAAAAATTCGGTATTAGACACACAAAAACGCCAAAATATTACCCACAGGCTAACCCGACAGAACGATACAATAGAAAGATAAAACAGATAAATAAGACATACAAAGACAATGACCACTCTACCTGGGACGAGCACATAGACGATTGCAGTTCGCTATAAATACTAGCAAAAACTCGTCGACACAATTTACCCCTGCATTTTTAAATTTAGGTCGCGAACTAGAACCAATCCAGTCGCTCAGAAAAAATATAGAAACCGATAGCGAGATAGAATTTCAAAGCGTGGACAAATGGACAGATAGATTAAGAAAGTTACAAATCATAAAAGAAGAAGTCCAGAAAAATTTAGATATAGCGAACGAGAGACAGGCCAGTAACTTGAGAAGAAGACCCCTAGAATTTAAGATAGGAGATAAAGTTTCAAAAAGGGTGACCAAACTATCAAATAAAGCGGATAAAAAAGCAAGTAAACTATACCATCAGTACGAAGGTCCTTTCATTATTAAAAATAAAATTTCCCCAACGATATACGAGTTAAAAAATCTTAAAGGAAAAAGTATCGGGGCATGGAATATAAACGACTTTAAATTAGACATAGGCAAACGGAAAATTAACGAACATTAGGTTGAAATCATTTAAATTTAAGTAATGGCAAAAGGCAATGGATCAATAACACCACACAAAACAGATAAAATTACTCAATACACCAAAACTCAGAAAAGTAAATACAAACAGACTACAAAGACAATCGGACAGTACGAATTTCGTTTTTCTTTTTCCCCTTTCAGAGAAATGGAATCAGCAACCAAATGCTACTTGTGCCAACACTGGATCCAAGTGCCAAAATATGAGAATCACTTACAAGAATGTAAAGCCTTGAATTGGCTATTAAAGCGTCTCAATGGGGCCCAAGAAAGGGACCTACACTACCACCCACATAAACACGTGCGCCACGTGTTTAAAAAAACAGACCCTCTAGAGGAATTGGAGGGAGCAGTGGAAGGTGTTTTAGAAAAAAACACCAGATCCTCCCCACTGGCTGAAAAAACAAGCAGTCAACGACCTAAAGCTTAAAGCAACCCTCGAACACCTGAAACACAGTAACAGGATCACATGGGAAAAATACTCGAAATTTAAAGAAGATCAAAGAGAGACAAAGATAAGAGAGGAAAGGGAGAAAAGGATAAAGAAAGAGGAAGAAGAGGCACGGATCAGAAGAGAAAGAGAAATGCCATGGAAAAGGGTAATAGAACAGCGAGAACGGTTACAAAGGGCAAGAAGAGAAGAGGAGGAACGAAGGGAAGCCGAAGAGGAAGAAATTAACAGGGAATGGAGGAACCATAGGGAGCAAAGCAGGAACGAGATCGAGGAATGGATCAAAAGCAAAAGCAAAGAAAACTAGAACGAAATGGCGTTCTCATAAAGACAATTAAATATTTAAACCAACTACTTGACACCGTAAAACTTGTCCGACACTCCTTACGACGACACACTCTGAACATGGAAAATAAATCCACACCATGTTGACTACATAACGAAAATTTTTGTTCCCCCCACCCTTATTTATTTTTCAGAATCAATAAAAGCATGGAGGAAGACTGGAGGGCAAAAATGGAGAAGAACATAAAAACCATCAGTATTAAAACTAAGGAAAGTTCAGAGGGATTCCATTGTCAATTTTGAAAAAACTAATTCCGAAACTAATTTATTTAATACACGACTCATTTTGCAACAATAGACCACACAGGTACAAAAAAAATTACACAACCCCCGACTCTAACAATCAAACATACGTACAGGGGGACTGAGAAATAATAAATAAGAAAATACAGAACCTTCTAAAAATTGAAATCGAGGAATGCGAAATAGAATTAAACATTGACAATAAAACAATGGAATACCTCGAAAAAGAACTTATTAATTTAACAAAAAATTCAGTTACACACCCGAACCTCCGTGGGGGAGGGGGGGTGTAACAAAATTGTTACTCGTCATTTTGGCTCGACGCGGCCCTGCACGAACGGGTTGCTGGGCCGCGTACGAGAAGGGACGGAATCCCCCGAGGGGACCCGAATTCTCCGGTGGTAACGCGGTTACGAGCAGTCTCGGCTCGTTCGTTCGGCCATACACTAGTTCCTTTGGGCTCCGACCATCGCTACAGTGTGCTATTGGGACCGCTCTCCGTTGACCTCCTACGATCGTCCATCGCCTAGGATGCGCCCCGCCTGAGGGAACTCCAGGTTCCGAACTCGAGGGTCGACTACTCCCTGAACCTGGGCCACCACCGCCTTCCGGCCTGCAGCCACGGATGTGCAGCCTACTACTCTGCTTGTAAGTGGTAATAAAAACCCTTTTATCTTAAATGCGACTTTTTAGTGTGTTCATCCCTTTTCTCTCGGCATCCAGGTCCCTTTTCCCTCCTCGGTAGGCATCCCCGCCATAATCTATATTTAAAAGCTCGTTTAAGGCGGGATTTATCCCTACTTTTAGCGTTTTCCCAACCGGAATGCTGACGTCACTCAATTTTAGTTCCGAATAACCAATCATAAATGAGGTCACTTTGCTCCTCCTACCGGTATTAGGCAATTAAAGTTAGTGACAGTTCAAGGATTTGGGTCCAAAGGTCGATTTTTCGACAGGCTACACGTCAATCACTGTGAGTGACGGTTTCCTGTTTGAAAGTCTAAGGGTCGCTTTTTAATGGTGTCTGGCTGGCGCCATGACCCAGTAACGATACTAAAAATAGCTCAAGGTCTCGAGTTTCTAACCTTAAATTCACTATAGACTGTGAAACTGCGCAGTACTATAACGAGTACATAACTAAATTGAAACTCGATATTATAATTGATTCTTAGTTCTCTCACTTAAAATAAATCTATTATTTTCGTTGATATTCGTATATCAATATTAATCATCTTAATAGTTGCTCATTTCTTGCGTATTCTGATTTTGTTTTAAGCTCATTTAAGCTCTTTGAACTTTTCCACTCGAGAAATTACTAGTCTAGAGAGTATTTAGTAAAAGAGTCTTAGCGCCCTGAAACTTTAGTTATAACGTAGAGGGAAGATAGGTATAGAGGCGACAATGTCCACCAAGCTTAGTTAATCGGCGCGGGGAATGAGACGTCGGGAGTAGGCTTAGTTCGGAAACCAGCGATGCGCGGCGCTAGTATCGCGAGCCAGCCATGGAACCAGTGCTTCACCGATAGAAAGTATGCTTAATGTGTGTGAGTGGCATGGGCCACGGATGTGTATGGTGTATGTGAGTCAGAAGACAGGATAAGCGTGACAAGTGAGAAAAATTGTTACTTGCCAGTTTTTCACCGTAGCCAAGAACTGTTGGTAATAATCTCGTCGATTTTGAATATTTGCCAAATATGCATTTCATTAAAAATGAATTTTCACATGTATAGCATAGCGTATTAATTATTTCAGGTAGAAGAAATAAATGAAAATAATCATTCAGAATTTCCTTATGGTAGCATTTTATACTTATTTAATTCTGAGTCAGTATAGGAATCCGCCTCTTTTCTGGATCATTTTATTTTTTCAATTGGAAAAATAGAGTATTGAAAAATTTAGATATACAATTTTGAAAGTAGGACATATATTAATTAAAAATAGGCAAATTAAAACTTCTTGGTTCTAAAAAATTATCGGAATTGCAAGTCTTTCTCCACTACAGAAACGTAGATAAAGTTTCTTGGTGACTAGGAGCTTTCAAATTGAAATTTTTTAAATATTCTTTCACAAAAATAAATTCCTTATACTTTTACAGTGCTATTACTTCACCATCTTCGATTTCGCAAATTCAATTAATTGTGCAAATTAAGTTGTACTCTGCCAAGTTTTTGAAATTTTCACATGAAAATTTAGTCAGTTACAAAATTTTTTAGTAGGTATGAAATTCGCTGAAAATCAACATCCTTTTTAACACTGTAAAAATACTATTATTTCAGAGCTAATTCCAAGCATTGAAATAGGACTAAAAACCTGTCTCCAGCCATACTAAAATGAAACCACTCGTGGGATTCCAGAGTCGTTTTTCTACATTGAAAATAATAACAGCATGAAGTTACCATATTTCAAAACAGGACTCGAAAAATATGATACCTAAAAAAAAGATCTCTCGTCTTTACAGAGAATGTTTAATAATATTTTGAACAGTTTCTAATGATAAATATGAGTATTCATTCTGAAGATTTTGTGATAATATATCACTAATAGCATAATACTTTCATGGACCTAGCAAAAAGCGTTTTTGTTTATTTATAAATTAACAGCATATGAATATTAGGGGTGCTTAAACAAAAGCATGTCCGAATCTCAACGTACATTTTCGATTTTTTTGTTCCTTACATACATACATTGATCAGCAGTTCGAACTCGAAAGTTCATTGCCTCACTACCCGATTCGGGTAGTGTTTCTACCCATGACGGGTCAACAGCATGCAGTATTCCTGAACGGTCACCCATCCAAGTACTAACCGCACTCAACAATGCTTAACTTCAGTGATCTTACGAGAACTGGTGTTTTAAGCGTGGTATCGCCGTTCCTTATGGGTTAAAAATGAACCACGTGGAAGGAGAAATAAATTGGTCTGTTTTTACAGAAAAATTGATTTTTCTCGAAAAGGGCAGATCATAACGCAAAATTATATACAGAATATAAAAGACGCAACTCATTATAATGATTTTTTATCTTAAATATTTTTATAATTATGCATTCCTAGGGAGATATGCGAAGGAAATTGTTATAAAGTAGTGTGAATTATCTATCGCCCTTATTGAGAGGTCTTTAAGTATGCATAATTTATAAAGAGACTGATGATCCAAAAATACTCTTTTTAATAAGCCGCATCTTTTACATTCTGCATAATTTGGTAGTATGATCAGCTGTTTTCAAAAAGATGAATTTTTGTGTGAAAGCAGCCAAATTTACTATAAAAGTGACCTTGTGCGAATGCGTGTTTATTAAAACAATTTTTTTTTTAATTTTAAACTCATGCATGAAGTCAGTGATTCATTCAATTAACAAATCATGACCTGTTGTCTTATGCGTGCTATCGATGCAGAGTTTATCAAGATTATCTCTATTCGCCAGAAGATCTTGTTGATACCTTGTCATGATGACAAGCATAAAGTCATCTTTGTGAAGTAAGCTTCCGTCTTCACAGCCTTGTCTTTTATAAAATATGACGGGAGAATCTTCGCCAAGATTCATCTGTTCCTGGACCCACATCTCTGTGCTGAAGGCATCGTTTTTGTGAACAACGTCTCTGTCCAAACGATAGGCCTTACTGATATTCCGCAAATCCTGTTGTTTTACGGCGTGAAAGCGACGTATCTTAGGATCCGAGGCCACCGATTCACGAATGTCATCTAGGATGCGATCGAAGGTAACGCCTAATATAATTTTTTCTGCTAACACGTCCTTTTCTTCTTGCGCCAAGAATAGATACTCATATGATAAAGGGTGTCCAACGTGAGTTTTGGTGAAAACTGCTGTGATACCTTCTTCAGTGACAGTAGTTGTGATGCGAGCAGGACAATGACGTCCCATCTTGATGGTTTTCTTCCACTTCAGTCTCTTGCAAGTGCTCCTTTTCTGAGGTAATCCAGACCTGTGGCAATTATAATATGTTTTTTTGTCGTTCGTTCTACACTGTATGAAAGAGGCAATACATTCTTTCTCCATGGTTTTCTTCCATGTCATGAAATCTATAAGAAAACAAATTAATAATTTGATTAGTATTATATACACACA
>CAKNYM010016212.1:0-11362 GCA_932195095.1 Andricus curvator | reverse complement strand
GATATATTATTACGATGTTTAAACTATTTTTTATTTATA
Source organism: Andricus curvator (assembly GCA_932195095.1). Taxonomy (NCBI): domain Eukaryota; kingdom Metazoa; phylum Arthropoda; class Insecta; order Hymenoptera; family Cynipidae; genus Andricus; species Andricus curvator. Next base: position 11,323 of record CAKNYM010016212.1, on the reverse strand, counting down.
TATCAGTTATGTAAATGAATGTTGCGTTTTAAATAAAGTGAGATGATAATAAAATCAAAATTCCAAAACATTAATTCGAAAACATTTTTTCAAGCCTTAATTTTCAATAATACAAAATATGTACTTTTTAAAAATTGTACTTTAATTCATTTTATAATAATATACATATAAATTACTAATAATATATTTACTGTCTTTGGACAAAAATAAAAAAGAGGAAAGAAAAATGAGAAGGTAACCAACCAAATCTCCTTCCTTCTTTTTTTTCTTTCGTCTTTTTTATTTTTATTATTATCAAATCATAATAGGAGCATTTTATGGTGATTGTCCAAATTTGGTAGTTGGATTCTTTTTTTTATTTTCAGGAATTCTATACATTAATTGTTAGGTTTCCATTAAAGTCAGTACGAGGAGGGTTTTCGTGTCACAGAAAATAAATTTGAAGTCAAAATAAAAAAATTCAAGAAATTATTTAAATATTTTTTAAATTTCATTACATTATTTGACTTCTATGAAAGTCAGTACGATGGGTTTCGGGGCACAAAAAAGGAACTTGGAGTCAACATTGAAAAATTTGACTTAAAATTGGTAAAATGTCATTAACTTGATAAATTTCCATGAAAATAGGAAAGGAGAGGATTTCCGAGTCTCATGATACGAATTTTGGTTCAAAATTCAAGAATTTAAAATAGCATCCTAAGTTTTGGAAATTCTATTTCATTGGTAAATTTCCACGAAAGTCAGTAAGAGGTGGGGTTTTAAGTAACAGAATACGAACTTGAGGATAGAATTGAAAAAGTTGAAACAAATTTTGAACATTTTATTTAATTGGTTCATCACAAGGTGGATAAAAATTATCCGTCGTCGAATAATTGTAGTTTGCAATTGTTTCCAGCGTTTTTATTCAACTTCGGATAAATAATATATAGGGGATTGACTGTGTATGAGTTTCAGTTATTATAGGAAATAGCACTATTTGCTAAAATAACCCAAATGCACTCAAAAAAAATAAAACTTAATAAATAATCGGAGACGTGCACTAGTAATTAAAAAAACTAAGATTGAGTAATTATGTGAAAAATAATCAAGATTGCTTGAATCTGTGTGATTACCTAAGATTGCGTAATTAGTTTCCGACAAAACAACAGAACGATTTTTTGAATCAAATAAACAAAGGATCCTGCCCAATTTATATTGGAAATCGCTTACCATGGAATTTTCTCGTCTTGTGACATTTAGTAGTTAAATAAACTACTAAATAATTCACACAAAATGACACAATTCCATATAGTCAGCCATTTACAATGTAAATTGTGCTGGGTCCTTTATGGTTAGATAAACTACAAGTTTTGGTTAAATCAACCAAAATCTTTTTTTAGACCAGCAAAAACAGTTATTTGAAGTAACTAAAATATTCTCTTGGATCGAGCAAAATATTTGTCAGAATCAACCCAAGGATATGGTATAATCAAGCAAATGCTAACCAACAATTTTTCTTGGGTCAACCAAATATTTTTTTGTCCATATAATAACAATATTCTAGGGTTGATTCGACCAAAATTTTGTTCATTCGACCAAATCTTTTTCTGGGTGCGACTTTCAGTAATCTGTATACAGATTAATTTTATTTAAATATAAAATTTTATCTTAGCAGGAATTAGAAGCCAAGAAATAAATAAATTAGTTAATTTAGGATTTTAGCATGTTTCGCCCCAGTTTATGGTGAAAGGAGTGAGGTAAAAGATGTCTTCTGGGACACTTGAAATTATGCGATATCGCGTTAATACTTGCGATCATGGGGAAAGAATCATGCTACTAGGAGATATGAATAGATGGGTTGGTGTCCAGCGTCAGAGTACGGAAAGGGTGTTAGGTAATTTGAGGATCCAAAAACAAATGGTAACGAAGACCAATTGGTTAGCTCATGCTTAGAGAAGGGCTTGTTTATCACAAATACTTGGTTGAGGCATAAAATGATCCACTTGTACACCTGGAGTGGAAGCGCTAGCCACAGTATGATCGACTTTATTGTTGCGGATGAAGGACTGAGGGAGATAGTAGGAGATACAAGCGTTATGAGAGGTCCTGAATGTCTCAAAATTTAATCTATGGAGAAGAAAAAGAACCGAAAAGACGAAACAGACGCGAGTCAAGATAGAGAATTTACATAAACCAGAAAAACGAATAGAACTTACAGATAAAATAAATAAACGTCTAGATGGAACAACTTGAGAGAAGCTAATTCACAATAAAGATATAGAGGGTGCATATAAAATTTTCTGGGAAATCACTGCTAGGAGTTCAACTGAAATGTGTGGTAATGCGGTTGTAAGAAGAATGACTGGGGATTCTTGATGGAATGATGAAATCTGAGTAGCCGTTGAAGAAAAAAAATAACAAGCGTATCTGAGAAAGTTGAACATTAGAGCCCTTAGCGATGACGAGAAAGTCATACCAGAAAATGATTATAGGGACAAGAACAGAAAAGAAAAATACTGGTTCAGTAAAGCACGGATGAAATCAAAGCGAAAAAAGAGAAGAAAATGGCTAATGCTGTCGGAGGAAATCAGAAATTATTTTATTCAGAAGTGCGCAAGGAAAACAAGAAAGGATGTAGTAGTACAGAGTTAGTCGGAATTAGAAATAGGAAAGGTGAAATAGTATATGATGTGGACGAAGTAAAAGACAGTCACAGGTACCATTACATGAAATTATTGGGAGGTGAAGCTATGGAGCAGCTATGCGAATTGGGAAATTTATGTATCGAGATGGGGGAAGTTCCAGATGACTGGAAAAAGGCGATCATTGTCCCAATATGCAAAGGAAAGGGAGAGGAAAGTAACTGCAATAATTAGAGAGGTATCAGACCTGGTAAGTGCAATGTGGATCTATGCCAGGAAGATCATGTGCGAATCAGATGTTTAGCTTGAGACAAACCATGGAAAAAATGTTAAGGGTGTTTTCTGTGCATTTATTGATCTGGAAAAAGCCTTTCATAAATGAGAAGAAGTAAGCTTTGGATAGTCCTGAAAGCAACTGAGTGTCTGGTTCGATATTAGGCAAGGTGTTGGACAAGGATGCGTTGTCTTCTTGGCTGTTGATTATATTCATGGACAAGTGTCGAAGAATAGCCCTCCGCGACGAAGAAGGTGTGGATCTCGGGACAGTGAAGGTGCGTGGGTTAGCGTTTGCAGATGATAAGGTTTTTATGGCAGTGTCAATCGAAGCCTTACAGAGAATATTGATCAGACTGAAGAATAGCATGAAGAACATGCACCTTAAAATTACGTAAATAAAACAAAAATGATGATGTTTGAAGAAAAAGGTGAGAAAGCAGTGTGCAACATTGTTTTAGACGATGAGAGGATTGAAGAAGTTGACAAGTACGTGTATCTTGGTAGTCTATTTGCTAATGGCGGAAAGATCGATGAAGAGATGGATAGACGTATAAACGAGAGTAGGAAGTTTATCGGCAGCGTAGGATCCATTTCCAGAAGTAAAAATATATCAAATTTGAAACATGTAAAAAATATATTTTAAAATTATATATGGATATATTTTATTGGAAGAAATCGTTGTGCAAGCAACATTGGTTCGAATGAAATTACCACAAAAAACCGTTGGAAGAAACGTTTATTTAGTTCATGAAAAAGAAATGGATCATTCTAAATAAATATTTCTTTCGATAGTAAATTTCTGATTTGCAACTTTCAGTAGTTCAAGACAAATGCCTTTAGGTGCCACAAATTTTCACCGTAGTTATAATAAAAAGATGTGAGGATCAAGATGTTGCCTGATACTGTGCTTGAAATATTTAAAGAACTGTTGTTTACCTCATGAAAATAAAAATAAATATTACTATTACAATAATATAACCTTATAATTATTATTAAACTCATTATTACATTGAACTTGTGAACAAATGCTAAATTAAATTTTGTCTATTTCAACTATCCACATTTTTTAAACAGTGGTGGTATTTTGGTAGGTCAATGGAATATTCGTTTAATTTTCAAGTGCGTTTATTTTTATAAAGTACGTTTTTTTGAAGATAATTCTCTTTTCTTTAAATCAAGGACTCCGTTCATTGAATCAATTATTATTTTTTCAACTTTGTTGCATGCTTATTCTAAACAGTATATCGCATCTTAATAACACAGAAATATTTACTCATAATAAAAATCCATTTCTTTTTTTCAAAAAAATATTTGGTTAAACTTGGGTTACGTGTCTTTGAAGCAAGGAATAACATCTTACAATAAAGAAAAACTCTCACTTCAACGAATGGACTTTAATTTGATTGAAAGAAATATTTTCTTGGTTCAAAATTTTAATTTGACAATATCAACTACTTAATTTTTAAACGAAAATCTCTTATTTCTTTCAATTGACAACAACGTAACTTTTCGTATTTGATAATTCACTGACTGAAATAAATATTAATTTGGAACAATAATTTCATACTTTTGGTTTAAATGTAGGTTCGCCAAATTTCAGTGGGGATAAAACAAATATTTCCGGATAACCTAGACACAGTAAATTTTCTTTGATTAAACGGTATACCTATATTTATTTAATGAATCAAAATATTATAAAATGACACATTCAGTAAAAGTATCTTGTTCAATGTATTGATAAAGTTTTGGATAAAATGAGAATAAACTAAATAAGAATGCTCATTTAAAAGTTAAACAGATGGTTGAAATCCCGGATAAAATATTTATTATCGGAATTCACTAGGCAGACGTTAATGAACACGGATTTCTCATTTACAGAAATTATTAATCTCCTGGTGATATGTACATTTTAAAAAGTTAGGAAGCTACTATTTAAAATTTCAATACTATAATTTTAAATGTTTAATTCTTGTCTGTGTCTACGTGTACCGAAATTTCGATATAAACAGTCGAATTTTTTCAGTACAAGTAGACACTTCGTTAATTCTCATTAAACTTTGTAGAGGACACAAATATATTTTTTAGGGACACTTTAATGCTCTTTCAGAATTTTTTTGTCCCATATTGTCTAAAACACCTAATGACTTTATGACTATATCCCGTGGAGAAATTTCCCAATTTGATCCTGATTCCCGACTTGGCCCCGATCGGGTTAGCCCAATGCGACCGTGATAATGGCTTTTGTTGTGGTCCTGGTCGGGGCCAAATCGGGCTACCCTCTGTTAATTCATAGTTAGTTTAAAAATTAGAATGAATTAAATTTAAAATCACTCCCTGTCTTAATTAGTGAATATTCAACTAATTTTCATTCCAGTGATTAACCTTTTAATCAGTTAAGTTTAACTTCTCATATGCAAAGAATATAAGAAACGAGAAAAAAACTAAAAAAAGCTTTAATTCATTTGAACAAAATGTCTAAAAATGTATGTTTACGGGCGCATTGAATTAGTTAATAAATATACAATTATCAAGCTAGTATTAATTATTGCAGGTATTTTTTTAATCCGTTTAGATTTTATACTTATTTAGATTTGAATTTGCCGCGCTAATCTCGAATGTATTCGATTAGTCTTCCGTTCGATTATTTGGCAACGAAAGGAAGAAAGGAAGACAAGCTTGTAAAAGTGATGAACACTAAACAGATAAACCGGTAAAGTCATGTGGATAAATCGCTTTAAATAATTCTCAATTCACCTCGTTAATCATTTACGCAAAGTTTTTAGACCGGGGTGAGGTGTTCATATCAAACTAGAATTATAAAGCTCTCTAGATTTCCGACAGTGAACTTCGAGAAAGCGTCGACAACTTTTTGGCATTATAACCTCACTTTTTTATACCTTGCTCCACGTGCCAAAAAAATTTCAATCAAATCGTCGAATTTTCAAACAAAAAAGGTTAAAGTTCAATCAAATATTAGAATTTTCAAGAAGAAATTTTTTAGAAAGCAGTTGATTCTTGATCAAAAAAATTTATTTACATCCAGAAAAGCTAACTCTTCTACAATGTAAGCTGATTTTTCAACAAAAGCGTAAAGTTTTTAAGCTGAAAAGTCTAATATTATAGAAAACAGTGAATTTAAAATAAATAAATAAATTTTTAACAGAAAAGATCATTTTCAATAAAAAAGATAAATTTTTAACAGAAAAGATCATTTTCAATAAAAAAGATAAATTTTTAACAAGCTTTTAACAGAAGACTTTTTAACAGAAAATATGAATTTTCTACCAAATCGTTGAATTCTCAACCAATCAGTTAAATTTTCAACAAACAAGATTAATTTTCTATCCAAGAAGACGACTTTTTAACAAAACTCTTAAATTTTCTACCAAATAGTCGAATTTTTATCTCATGAACTGACAATGGAATAGTTAAATTTTCAGATAGAAATTCTGATGAAAAATTAACTTCGAGCAAAAATACCAATTTTCAACGAAATTCTTGCATTTTTAACCAAAGGGGATAATTTTTCGACCAAGAAGATTAACGTTTTATCAAAATATCAATTTTCAACAAAATACATGAATCTAACGACAAGATTCAGAATATTTTTCAAAATATTTATATAATGTTTAATATTCTTGATTGTTTACTTTTTTATTAAATAAATTATATTTCAATAATATTCTTATAAATATAAATTAGAAGGGACCAGATCGGGCCTTCCTCATGGATACCCCAGTCAGGCCCTGATCGGATTAGGCGTTTCATTTCGAGTCTGGCCCTAACTGGGATACCCGATTAGGGCCAGATCTGGCCCCGACCAGGGCCACTCTGAAATTTCTGCACGGGATGTCCCACCTTTTAAAAATAAAAAAACTCCTTTCACTCAAAATTCTTTGTAACTTCATATATAACAGTAATTTAAACCGTTGATTCTGAACCTAAAATCAAAATTCAACATTTTTAACGGTTGACTAAACATAGTGGTTCAAAAAATAAATTATTTTTTTATTCATATAAAATGTGCTGTAGGGAAAAATTTTGCCCTCATATAATATCATAAGACCTGACGTTTAGGAGTTTTTGGTCAGCTGATTGCGAATCTTGGGTAAAAAATTTCAAAATCCCAGGCGGCGGGTTGAAACTAAATAAATGAACTGATTGGTTCTGAACTCGGTATTTAGGGGTTTTTGGATCGCTTGAGTCGAAATATAAAAATTCAAAAAGGCAGATAGTTTCGGATTCTAAATCAGCAACTACAAAATCTCCCGTGTGTCAGATCCTTATTTTTATTAAACTCGTATTTTTCTTTGTAGAAGCTTTTGATCTAGTGGATAGCTTCATTTTTCTATGTTGGCTCGAAGCAGATATAATGTTAAATAGTGAAAATGTAAAATATCTGGGGCATCAAGCTGCTGTCTACCCGCCTTTTCAGAAAGTCATTTCAAGCATGTAATATATAGGATGCTGTAATGCAAAACTCGCCGACGAGCAGCCTCCTGTACAAAGATATAGAACACGTTCCCAATGATGTACCTATACGCCCTGCTGCTCTTATTTGAAAAAGGATCCGGTCATCCCTCCGCAAATGGAGATATTGTAGGTACCAAAATATTGTGGTTTCTTATCCTTTGTACACAGAAGCATTTGGCTTTTCAATTATATAATAAACATTCACTATATGTATTCATCGATTCATCTAAATATTCTATAGACTACATCGATATACCTAACGTCGGTAATTTCAAAGGATGAGAAGGACTTCCGTTTCATCCCTCTAGCAACCGTGCGAATCAGGTCAATTTCACTTCCTTTTTCAAAAGCTCTAAAGATGAATAATATTCTAACTTATCTCAGACTATCGAAAATTTATCTTCACATCGTAGAAAATTTTGTGTAATAAAGAGAAAATTTGGAATGAAAATTTATTTATGCTCATTTTATGAGCCCTTTGCTTCCTAATGGGTATCAAATAAATTTTATTCCTTTCTGCGCAAGGTTTTTCTCTCACCAAAAAAAATGGACACTTTCAATATTTCTGAAGCTTATGCTTCCGTCTCAGCGAAAATATTATTTTCAGAAAATCGGAATGACCATCTAAAGGTCATCAAGATTCGTCAATAGCTCAATCGACGCATCTCGAATACGTGAAGAATTACATGAAATACAGTACTATTACATTCCTAATATCAGAAAAAATTTCCTCTTATAAACAAGATAAATAATTTTCTTGACAAATTAAAAACGGTATTGGTAGGTCATGAAAGGTTATTCAATAGTTAAATCGATGCGTCCCGAAAACGCAAACAAATACACCATATATAGTCCTGTTGTATTCCCAATATTAAAAATCTGCCCGCTTCGCGGGCACATTCTCATGGCGCGCTTCGCTCGCTCTTTTGAGCGCGCCTAGGGCGCGCGACTGTAGGATCTCGCGCTTCGCGCTCGATCATATATTTATCTCGCGCTCGATTATGTATTCACCTCGCGCTACGCGCTCGGGCGTATTTGCATCGCGCTTTACGCTAGGCTCCTCTAGATTTTTGAACTTCGTGTTCGACTTCGATGAAAAGAAAAAGTTTGTTTGCAAATATTATAAAATTATCAAAACCTCTACATATTAAGTGATTGTTAAATTTGCTTTTATTTTAGACTGAAAAGGAACTTTATTTACTCAAGGTTCTATCGACCTTAAGGAACACATTCTCATCCAGACACTCGCGCTTCGCGCTCGATATTTGATTTGAAAATCATTTGAACCGTATGATAGAAACAAAAAAGTTTGAGCGCACTTACGGCGTGCGATTTGGTAAATACACTGAGCGCGCACTTTGTGCTTCGTGTTATATGTTCTTCATATACAAATTACTAAATTTGTATTTGATTTCAAATGAAAAGTAATGATATAATTGAGGCGACAAATTTTATTAGGTAACATTTTATTTTAGCTTGTGCCGTTTATCAAAAAAGTTAATTTTTTCATTTTGAATATATTCTTACCACAAAAATTGATTGCGGGTGTGTAAGTCTTTTTTGAATGCACAATTTTTGTTCATTTATATGTTTTCGTACCTTGCATTGTTTTTTCAAAACTTTGATTTTTTTTACTGTCAATGTTATTTTCACGAATCAAACAAAAACCACGCATCCTATCGAAACATGAGTCACAATAAATTTGTACCTCCTCCATGGATAAACAAATTTTGTTTCGGTCATTTTTTCGTAGCTGGTAATATTCGTCTGAAAATTTGATTTTTCTATTTTCAATGCTGTTTTTTACGAATAAAACAAAAACTACGCGTCATATCAAAAAGTGAATGATAAGAAATTTGTAGATCTTTTTCAGGTGCACAATTTTGGTGAGGTGATCTTTTCTGGTATCTTTCATAGTTTTACAGCAAAATGGCTTTTTTGATTTTTCATTAATTTTTTGTGCGATCAAAATTTGAATTTTTTATTTTTCGAAAAATTCAAAAAGTTGTCATGAAAATATTATAGGGTGTTCAGGAATCAACGTTTTTCTCCTCTTGACTTTTTTTCATATCGTGCGTTTTTCGGCTTAAAATGTTCATTTTCGTTTGTTTTTTGGAATTTTGAAAATGCTATAACTCCAGTAATTTTTTTTTATCACGAAAAGTCATAAGAATATTTTGTTCGTCATTTTGCGTACTACTAATAACCGTACATAGAATTTTCAAATCTTCCAAAAAAGTGGTCTCAAAAATTTTCAAAATGTGCTCACTTTTTGGATTTTCATCCAAAATAGCTGCTTAACGAACTCGTTCTCTATTTCTCGGCCATAAAAAAGTGTGCCAAAGCTCAATCAAATCTGATCATTTTTTCGAAAGTTATCGTGGCGACAGACAGACAGACTACAGACAGACAGACAGACACCTTCGTAAAAATCGTTTTTTCTGACTCAGGAGGTCTCAAAACGTGGAGATTTGATGAAAACCGACTATGTCAAATTTTACATAAAACCAATACCTTCTCATTAGAATGAGAATGTAAAAAAGTTTTTCTCATGTAAGCAAGATAAACAATATATTTTGAAAAATTATAAATAGGTATTGCTAGATCAATAGGTCATTCGAATTGTCTCGAAGACGCGAACAAATATATAAATATATCAGTTTTTTTTTTATTTATTTTTTTTATTTTCTTAAAAACCCATTTTGAACTTCAGTTATGTTCACTCTCTTGACCAATGTCAAAACTGAAAAAATTGAATTGCTTTCAATTTTCGTATTGCTCAATAAGAACCAATTATGGTATAGATGTTCTTTCTTTCCGTTTATGAGTAATAAATATTTTCCGTATCTGATAATACGTTATACCTAATAATATCCCGTGCAGAAATTTCAGAGTGGCCCTTGTCGGGGCCAGATCTGGCAAAATCTGGCCCCAATCGGGTATCTCAGTTAGGGCCAGACTCGAAATGAAACACCTAATCCGATCAGGGCCTGCACGGAAAAAAGTGGATCGTTAAAAAAACTCTGTGAACCAGCAGCTCTAACTATTTTAAATTGAACCTCAGCTTTTCGTCGGTGAATTTTGTTAAAATTACTATTTCGCATTCAGGTTATTTAAACTGACTTCTTAAAAGAATAGGTTGAACAATTTCAAATAGTAGGATGCACTGCACCAGTTGGTAACCGTCCACACTCAGGAGAATAAGAGTGACTATTTCGTGTAGTATGCCTTACTTCTGTGAAGAGTAACTTTGCCGATTTCGCATTGTAACGCATATATGTATATGTATATATGCTCTGCACGCATTCTAGACACGATTTATAAATAGATGAGCTCGAAACTTTCGACAACAAAAATGATGTGAAACGTCGATCGATTTGAAAAGGCAAAAATTATTTTATATATGATTGTTACTGCACTTAATTTACGATTATTCTTAACAATTGCATCCACAGAGACTTACACATATAATCGCACGCTCAAACGCTTTGAAAAATCGCCCCCGCTGGGGAATCGAACCCTACCTAACTACCTAAAACCTGTCCTAAAACCTAAATCTAGCGCAAGTGTTAGTCAAGTGAGCTACGGAACCGCTTAGATTTTTCTGACAAACTCTCGGTCAAGCGGTTTCTCTGAGAAAAACGCGGCCAGCTAAGAAATTATAATAAATAATTACTTAACATTTTTTTAACTAATCTCTTACTGATGATTTCTAATATTTTGTAACGAGCTTGGGAAAAATATTTTGCTTAGAAGTATTAACTCACACAGTAAATATATTATTAGTAATTTATATGTATATTATTATAAAATGAATTGAATTACAATTTTTAAAAAGTACATATTTTGTATTATTGAAAATTAAGGCTTGAAAAAATGTTTTCGAATGAAAGTTTTTGAATTTTGAACTGATATATAAATAAAAAATAGTTTAAACATCGTAATAATATATC
>CAKNYM010016208.1:0-19882 GCA_932195095.1 Andricus curvator | reverse complement strand
TTTTCTCCCCTTTTCAGATAGTTGGAAAAAAATCTTTCTGATTGTAGGATTTATTATAAAGATACGGAAATATACGCTAAAGTAAAGGAATTACCTTCTTCATTTTAAATCAAATACAACTTTAGTCATTTTTATCTGAAGAAGATTGAACATAACATATGGTCGTGGCGAACTTTTGGGTTTCTATTATACGATGAACAGAAACGAGCGTGAAGCGCGAGGTTCACATGATGATCAAACGAAATATCGAGCGCGAAGCGCGAGTGTCGTGATGAGAATGTGTTCCTTAAGGTCGATAGAACCTTAAGTAAATTAGTTCATCTTTTTATGTAAAACTGACATAGTAAACCAAAATCAGGTCATAACGATGAAGCTTTAACAGAGTATTAGCCCGCGAAGCGTGCACTAGCGAGGACACGAAGTGTGAAAACCTAGACGACAAATGTGTCCGAGCGCGCAGCGCGAGGTGAATACATTATCGAGCGCGAAGCGCGAGATAAACATATAATCGAGCGCGAAGCGCGAGATGAATACCCAATCGAGCGCGAAGCGCGAGATCCAACAGGTGCGCGCCCTAGGCGCGCTGAAACTTGCGAGCGAAGCGAGCCGCGCGCGAAGCGCGCTATGAGAATGTGCCCGCGAAGCGGGCGGATTTTTTTGTTGAGATTTCATCTTTTTTGGTTGATGATTACGCAGTTTAGATGAAAACCCATTTCTTTCGTTTAAGGATATACTAGTTTATTGAAAATTATTTTTTTTTCGAAAATTAATTTTTTTTTAGATAAAAATGTAAATATTCCGTAATTCTTAAACGCTTTGGTTGAAAATTTATCTTTTTGGTAGAATGTTAATTTCTTTGGTTGATCCTTTAACTATTAGTTTGAAAATTACTTTAAAGATGCGAATATTTGTTCAAAAATCTATTTATTTTGCTAGAAATTAACCCATATATTTTTTCTCACTTAAAATTGATTCTTTAATAAAAAAATATGTTGATAGAAGGGTAGCCTTATTAGTTCAAACCTAAGCTTTTTGAAAAAAATCATTTTTTTTGTTGGAAATTTAACTATTTTGTTGAAAATTCGTTTTTTCTGGTTGAAAAATGAGATATTCTATTCTTGAATGAAAATTTATCTTTTTTAGTCGAAAATTCATTTATTTTGTAAAAAATTTGTATTCTTTGATAGAAAATGTATCTTTTGGTTTGAAAATTCAATTATTTGGTTAAATTTTGTTTGTTTGTTAGAACTGCATCATTTTAGTCAAAAATTAACTTCATCGTTTGAAAATTGAACTATTATGTTTTTATGTGAAATCTATCTTTTTTTATATAGAAATTTGATCTTCTTGGTTGAAAATTTAACTATTTCATAGAGAATTTATTTTATTTATAGATAAATTTTTTTTTTACTGAAAATTTAACTATTCTATTTTTGGTTGGAGATTTATTCCTTTGGTTAAGAATAAACCTATTTTGTTGAAATTTTTTTTCTTTTTGAAAATTCAACCTTTTTAGTCGAAAATTCATGTATTATTTTGAAAATTTGTCTTTTTCGGTGGAAAACTCATTTTCTGGATTGAAAATTCAAGTATTCGGTTAGAAATAAATTGCTTTTGGATGAAGATTCATCGTTTTTATTAATTATTCATTTCTTTGTTCTAAAATTCACTAGTCTTTCTTGAGTTAAAAATTCAATTCTTTAGGTAGCAAATTTATATTTTTGCGTGGAAAATTCAATTTTTTTAAAATTATTTTTTCTAGCTGACAACTTAATTGGTTTGCAGAAAATTCGTCTTTCTAGCGTGAAGATTCAACATTTTTGATAAGATTTGTTTCCTTCATTGACTCTTTTGTTGAAAGTTTCTCTTTTTGGTTTGAAAATTAGTCTGTTTTGTTTAACGATTGAGAATTCATTTTTTTTAGTTGAAACTTAATTGTTTTAATTGAAAATTCAATTCTTCCATTTTTGGTTTACAATTTCTATTTTTAACTCAACTTTTCGGTAGAAAGTTCATGTACTTTTGTACCTAAAAAAATGTAGAACGGTCCGGGAGAATCAAAAATTGGTCACGGAAAAATCATGGAAAGTAAGGGAATTTCGAAATTGGATTTTTGTAGGATCCCTGAAATATTGGCCCAAGAAGGGGGCAGTTGTGAGTTGTGGGTTGTGAGTTGTAAGTTGTAAGTTGTGATTTGTGAGTCTTGAGTTGTGAGTTGTGATCTAGGAGTTAGGAGTTTCCCTCACTTCCTCTTTTCGGAAAAAGTAGGTCATATACTAGTAAGGGTTTCTGCCCGGGTTACGAAACCCTAAAAACTGTGGGTTTCACAAAGAGAGAAATTTTTTTTAAACCCGGAGGAATCACGCATTTTTACCTGGAGAACCAGGAAATGATGGAGACGAAAATTATAAAAATAGTGGCCACCAAGATATTTCTGTTATTCTAGCTTTGTCCACTGCGATCCTGAATCGCACAATAAGCGCTCATCATTTACGGTGGTTCATTATGGAGTACCAAAGGACTTTAAATGCCGCAATCAGTGGTGGAAATTATATGAAAATGGAAATGGAGTTTATTATGACACATTCCAAATTGTATGTGAATAACACTGATTAGAAACACTGTGCGAATTCGATATCGAAATGTTCCGAAACAATAATCTATTTGCTAGTTACACTACTTTTCTTTGACATTATTAACCAAAATATTTTTTCTAATATTCATATTTTTGGAAATACTAAATAAAGGGTGAAAAATATCAAACAATAAAAACAGAAATGAAAAATGTCTCATTGAGATCTCATTGGAATTTCAGCTAAAGTCTCGCTAAGGTACTGGGTGTGAGACAAAGGTATTCATAAAATTGATTGCAAAACTTTTTTCACTTTAGAGGGCAAGGACCCCCCTATTTCGTGAGGTTCTCGGAAAGAGAATTGCATTTTTTTTAAATTTGTCAATATCAACCCTGAAAAAAAATGCAATGGCCTTTGAAATTGATATGAAATTTTAAATGGGAAAAACTCAGTTTTCGGAAAAATGGAAGGAAAAAACTACTTTTTATTAACTTTTCGGGTATTGAATTTTAGTCGCTGCTTCAGAAATTTTCAAGAAATAATTTCCACCCCATAAATCTTAAATCTGACGAATCAAACCCTTGGCCTTTCGCCCCAAAAATACACCGAAAAATGCAAAATATAATTTTTATACAAAATTGATGATAAATACGGGATTTTTTGTAATCATCTCAACATGATTTTTTTTCAATCTATACGTGGCAAATTATTTATTGTTGGGATTAATGAAACAGTAAGTGAATTTTGAGAATATTATTTTTCGTTTGAGGCCTTTTTCAATTTTCTGAATAATTTATATTTGTTTTAATTTTTGTTTTCATTCCAAATCATTAAAAAATTTGTATTTTCTGGAATTAATGACGCATTCAATTAATTTTAGGCTTCATATTATTTGTTAAGGACGTTTTTTAATTGTTTAATAAATTTCTATTCGTTTAATTTTTTTCTACCAAATCATGGGAATTTAGTACTTTTTTTGAATTAATTACACACTTAGTGAATGATAGGGGTGATACATTTTGTTTTAGGAAATTAATAAATGTTTGAACAATTAATAATCACTCGCTTTCGAAATTTTATTGCAAATTCAGACAACAATCTAGTTTATTTAATCTCTTTACACCATAACGATTATCATGAAGAATTTATGCCTCAGTTGTTTAAACAATTATTATTTGATTCAACAATTATTATTTGATTTTGTTCGTTCTATTTTGAATATAAAAAACAAATTGTTCAAGCACAGTATTATTCCTAAAATCGACTAAGTATGTAATTAGTTCAAGAAAATCCTAATTTTTAATAATTTCACATTGAACAAAATTTAAACAAATGTAAATTATTTAATCAACCACAAAATGTCTTTGACAAAAAATATTCCTCCTCTGATTCATTAATTGTGTCAGTAATTCCATAAAATATGAACTTTTCATGATTTGGTAGAAAAAAAATAATTGAAGCAAATATAAGTTGTTTACACAATTAAAAAATAACTTGGTGAAAAAATATTTTGGTCAATATTCACTTTTTTGGAATTTGTTAATATATACTTGCAAACTTGTCACTCATCCAAAACAAAAAATGCATGATGAAAAAATTAATGGTATTTTGCATTTTCGGGGCAGCTTCCGGGGACAATGCAAAGTGGTTGTTTCTTAAGAAGTGACTGAAATTCAATTTAGGTAAATTAACAAAATGTTTTTTTGTTTTCAACTGTTGTATTTTCTACGAAATTTTTTAATTTTTAAGCTGAAAAGACGAATTTTTCAGTAAATAGTTGAATTTTCGACAAAAAGTTCATTTTAAACCAAATAGTTGAATTTTCAGGTAAAAAATTAATCTTTAACCAAGAAAACTCATTTTTGACACTCTAGTTGAATTTTCGTCAAAGATATGAATGCGCGACATTTGACCTTTTAAAATTAAAGGTCAAAGCATCGACAACTGTAATTTTGTGATTGTGAATTCTCTTTTGTTAAAGCTCCTTTGGCTTCAACGAACACATTGTCATCATGTATCCCGTGCTTTCACTCGTTTTTGTCCAAATGTGAACTTTTCTTCATTATGTTCAACACTATTATATTAAAATTTATTTCTCTACCTTGGCCTGGTACTGCTTATACAGATATTTCAAAATAATGTATTTTATTTTTCATGATTACTTCAATATTTTTACCTTATTTTGCACTAATTTTAATTCTCAGCTACCCTGCAAAATGTGTCATTTCAATAAATTTATATTGGTAAAAATCATAATATACAGTGGTATTGAAACATACGTATTTTCATTGTCTTGTTTCTATAATTGAAAAAAGAGCGCATTCCATAAGGAAAGAAAAACAATTTTGTTATCAAACATTTTATTGCATTATGTGCCATTTTTCCATAGATTTAATTTGTGTATTTTCAATGTTATTTTTCACGATTCAAATTAAAAACACGCATGCTAGCGTAAAGTGGTTTTGAGCGAATTTCTAGGGATAATTTAGGCAAAAAATTTTGTTAAATAAAAAGTTAATGTAGCTTGTGTCCTTTTTTCAAAAAGGTAATTTATTTATTTTTATAACTAGAGTTTATGAAAAATTTGTAATTTTTTTTTCGTTAAAAAACTGTTTTCTTTTCATTTTTTTCGTCTCTTGTGTCGTTTTTCCAAAAGTTCAATTTTTTTATTTTTATTCTTGTTTTTTACGATTGGAAGAAAATCTACTTGTTCTATCTAAGAAGTATTAATGCAAAATTTGTAGATCCTTTTTGGGCGAACAACTTTTTTCTATTAATTTTTTTTCAAACTTTGTGTCGTTTTCCAAAAAAATAAATTTTTTTATCTTTAATGTTATTTTTTACGATTAAAACAAAAACTACGCATTTTATCAGAAAATTATTAATAACAAATTTGTAGCTCTTTTTTGAATAAACAACTTTTGTCTAATTTTTTTCGTAGGTTGTGTCGTTTGTCCATTTTATTTTTATTTTTCATTTTTAATGCTGTTTTTTATGAATTTAAACAAAAACTATGCGTTCTATCAAAAAGTGATTATTAACCAATTTATTCAGGGGGTGTTAAAACGTGGACATTTGGCAAAGACGGGCCGGGGTCAAATTTTACACATATCTAATACCTTCTCTGATGAGGATGTAAAAAATTATTTTGTAGTACAATAATTTGAACTTATAACCTGAAAATTATTATTTAATATCAATAATATTATTATATAATTATTATCATTTAATATTATTATTATTAATAAATTTGTTTTAAACTGCACGCTTTCGAAATTAGAAGTTACAGTATTTTAGAATAAAATCGTTTTGAATTAATAATTGTAATAATTGTTTAATTGTAATTTTTACACAAAAATTCAAAACTTTTACTGAGAAATCGAAATTGTTTCGAATTAGGTATTTTCACTTCAACCATCAGCTAACTTCACTTCGTTCAGTGCTGAGGGGAAAACAATGGACCAAATGCATGGGACAAAACTTTATTTTTGTAATATCTTCATAATGAATAATAATGATTAACATTTTATTATTTCATTAGATAGTTCTTGAAATATAAAAACTATTTTCAAATACACTTATATAGAAAAAATTAGTTTTTACGAAGATATTAACAAAATAGAACGAAAATGGAGCGAATCCCATGCATTTGATCCATTGTTTTCCCCTCAGCAGTTAACGAAGTGAAGTTAGCTGACTATGAAGTGAAAATGCCTAATAGAACAATTGACATTGTAAATTTCGAAATTTTAATTTAGCACTCTGAAATTATTACGATCCAAGGCTTTCTGTTTCAAATAATACGGTTTCAAATTGTTTAGATTTAATATTTTATTTAGAATTGCTTTTAATTCCTAATTCTTGAAATTGAAAATGTACGCTTCAAAATAGAGACATAAAATCAAAAAATTTTGAAGTAAAAGATTTCAGAATGATGCTTTGTAAACTGGATAATTTCATAATTAAAACAGTTAACAACTGAACTTAAACCTTAGAAAAAAGTTGAAATCGAACTGATTTTAAATTGCATTATATCATGATATGTGCAATTTTTGATATTTCAAGTGACTGAATAGATTTTTTTCCCCAAAAATTTTTCAAATTCCCGGTCAAAAAATAAATTAAGTGTCATTTTCCGGTCTTAAAAAATTCCTGCTAATTTCCCGGTTTTCCGATTCAGGGGCCACCCTGAAATTGTTACCGAAATTTTTATTTAAAAGTTTAGTTGCAAGTACCTATTAATTTACACCTAGTGGTAAAAAATGGAAAGCAGATTCGTGTTCTGCATCAAAAAATACCTTACTAAAAGAATTTTTCATAAGTGTACTGGATATTGTAAAATGAAAAAAAAAATGGAAAAATCATTAATTAATTTTTATAATTTTAAATCTGAAAAAAATATTAAAATTTTTTAAATAGTTTTCTAGCTAATTTTTGAAAAAGAAAACTATTCATGAGAAGGGAAAAATGTGTGGAGTGGTAAATGTCGAGAAGGTTCCAAGGATTGATGGTAATGGATTTTAGTGATTGGATAGGAGAAACCAGTACGAAATGGATACCAGTATGTACTAAATAATGGGAAATATTGACTGGGGTTTGAAGCAAAATTTCTGTTGTATTTTTTACGAGTAGAAATATCAGATTTTTTTTTTAATCTGTCTTTTTACCACTTTCTTGCCATTTTTCAAATTAAAAATTGGAAAATGTATTTTTGACATGGCGATGAAAATTTTGTCCGCTAACAGCCTATTATTTTTTAAGAAATTAAATTGCTCTCACTATTCTTCATTTGTTTGATTCGATTCGTCTGACTTGGCTTCAAAACTGTCTAATGATTAATTCTTCTAATTTTCATCAAAAATTTCCAAGTTTTTATGATAAGTGTCATTTGGTACTAGATGAATAAATTGTTGACAGTTTAGGCTTGAGTATCAAAGTAATTTTTTTGCTTTTAGGTTGCAAGCAGAAACAAGTCAGTGCTACCACACCAAATAACTTTTAAAAAAATAAGCAAGTTCATGCCTTTTACCAAAATAACGAAATAAAATTATTCGTAGTTTTTTTTGTCTAGAATAGTTGGTAAATAATCACTGTATGAATGAATGTATGAATGAAAAAATCCATCTATTTGGGTAAAATATTTAACTTTTTAGTTGGAAATTCATTTTTCTGTTTGACAATTCAACTATTTTATTGAAAACTCATGTTTTACGCTTAATTCAACTAATAGAAAATTCACCTTTTTGTAGAAAATACATCTTTTATGGTAGAATACTCATCTTTCTAGTTTAAAAAAAAAACACTTTTTTTGTTGAAAATTCAACATATGGAGTTAAAAATTCAACAATTCGGGTTGAAAATTCATCTGTCTTGTAGATAATTCGCCATTTTCTCTTTGAAATTCAACAACTTTGTTGAAAATTGATGTATTTTTTGTACATTTTGGTTGAAAATTAAACTATTTGGTTAGAAATTAATTTTTTTTATGGAAAATTTAACTACTTTGTTGAAAAATTTGTGTTTCAAGATTCACATCTTTGATTGAAAATTTGAATTTTTGGTTGAAAACTCTCTTTTTTTTCTAGTTTAAAAATTAATTTTTTCATCTAATAATTTTATTATTCCATTTGAGTTGGAAACTTATACTTCATAAGTTGAAAATTTAACTATTTGATAAAATTATTCATTTTAATGAAAATTTGTCCTTTTTGTGAGAAAATTAATCTTGTTTGTTGAAAATTTATCTATGTGGTCGAGAATTCGATACTTTTGTTAATAATTCGTTTTTCTTCTCGCTAATTTCAACTGGCTGAAAAATCGTTTCTTAGTAGTAAACTCATCTCATTCGGCTAAAAATTAATCTTTTTAGCTTGAGAATTCAACTGTTTTTGTTTGGATTCTAATATTTTTTAGCTGATGTTAATGAATGTCGACCAGGTAAGGAAATTTAATAGAGAATGTTAGAAAATGCATCTTTTTTGGTCGAAAATTCAAAAGCCTCTTAAAAAATTAGTCCTTTTGAATGAAAAATTCATTTTTCACGGTAGAAAGGTCATCTTTTCCGGCTGAAAATAAACTTTTCTGTTAGAAATTCAACTGTCTTGGAAAAATTCGTCTTTTTGGTAAAAAATTAACTTTTTAGGTTAAAAATTAATCTTTTTAGTAGAATATCTTGAAATCTTAGAAATTTAAAGTGTTTTATATTGAAGGCAATATTGTATTTACATTAATTTTATTTATAAGAATTTATTCTCCTATTATTACCCTATTTTTGTTAAAAATCAGCCTATTTTTCCTGTGTTTTGAGAGAATTTTGGGCTACGTTACTTTGGAAGGGGGGGGGGGTGTATCACAAAACTGCAATCGTCGAATGAGGGAGGGTTCAAAAATATCCCTAAATTGATAACGTAGTTTAGGGATGACCCTCTTTCCCTATTTTACACGCATTTTTTTGTAGGTGATGACAATTTGATAGGTGATGACAATGTGTTCGTTAAAGCCGAAGGGGCTTTAACAAAAGAGAATTCACAATCACCAAATTACAGTTTTCGATGCTTTGATCTTCAATTTTAAAAGGTCTGTGCACAAATGTCGTTCATTCATATCTTTGGCGAAAATTCAACTAGAGTGTGGAAAATGAAAAAATCGACATTTTTCACATAATTATTATTTACTCTCCAACAACGGCTTGCATATAATGAAAATCATATTGAATCAACGCAAGAGTACTCCCAGAATACACATAATTCTATTATTGTATGTTTTAATTATTATGAACAAATTCAATTAAAAAATAGCCAAATATCGTGATTGTGGTTGGAAAACATTTGTTCTTGGCTAAAAATGCTTCAAATGATTGTGAGAGTGATTGTTAGTCAGAATATCCATAAATTATCAATAATTATTAACAGTTGGTATTGTTATATACTGTTATGAAATTATCATGTATTTAAAAAAGTGCCAAAGCTTTGAATTTATTTAATTTGCTTAAAAGATAAAAAATTGTTTTATTTTAACGAATATAATTGAACCTATGTTATTTTCAAGAATATCTGCATCAATTCAGATGATCAAGGAAAATCCGAAATTGAAAAACCAATAATTCCAACATTTTCCACAAAAATGTTTTTTAAATATTATAATTGTTAATATTTTGTAGAAATTGTTACTGAGATCACTCTCACAATAATTTAAAGTATTTCCAGATGAGAAAAAATGTTTTGCAACCAAAATTACAAAATTTTTTAAATATATGAAAATAGCGTGATATTTGAAATTAAATAATAACAATTGCTTATTGTTAATTTTACATAGTGACTTCAAATCTCTCTCATAAAAATTTAAAACAGTTTTGGTGCAAGAAATGATTTTCCAGGCCGAAGTGCCAAAGTTTTATATTTATTTATTTCATTTGTTTCAAAAATCAACAATTGTTGTATTTTCACAAATATAATTGAACATACATTATTTTCAAGAATATCTGCAATCATTCAGATGATAAAAGGAAACGGAAAATGAAAAAACCACAAATTCCAAATTTGTGCAAAAAATTGTTTATAACAATTCTAATTGTTAATAATTTATGGATATTTCAACTAAAAATCACTCTCACAATAATTTAAAGCATTTTTAGCTGAGAACAAATGTTTTTCAACCACAATTACGATATTTGGCTATTTGTTAATTTAATTTGTTTATAATAATGAAAACATATAATAATGAAATTATTTGTATTCTGGGAGTACTCTTGCGTTGATTCAAGATGATTTTCAGGATATGCAAACCGTTGTTGAAGAGTAAATAATAATTATGTGATTAATGTTGATTTTCTCATACTTTGAGTAAACATATAATAAATAAACAAATGAAAATTCAAAAATCTATGACCAAGGTGCTCTTTCAAATTTATTGCTCTTGAATTAACAAGAAAAATCGCAAATCGTGGCAAAATTGAAGTCTGTAGACTTTTTTGAACGAAAAATATGCGTTTGGTCCCACTGTTCGCCTCTCTTTCGGTCCCGCGCTTCTCGCATCATCAAAATGCAGAGGCCATCAATTCTAGGAACGCACAAATCCAGTTGACGTAAATCCAGTTTTCAGTGTACATGATAATCTCTTTTTCATCTACTTCTTCTGAGTTCTGGAGAAGAGAAAATTATTTTGAAAACATATATTTTCTTCCAGTTTCCACTTCTTCAAAAGCACTTAAAATTCGAAGAGAGGTCCGAATTGTTTACAGTAAAGTTTATTACTCCCGAGTCGTAGCATCGTTGCATTCAAATGCAGACGAGATTACACCGTCGTGGCTTTGTACTGCTACTTTTGCTTTTATAAAAAAATTTTGCGACGTCTTGCAGTTTCTGGAGGGCATATCGTACAAACGCAATACAGGGTTGGGAAAAAGTCGACGGCGGGTCGCATTATGTAAATGATTTAACATAAACTTCATTACGGTGGGTTCGTGCCATACGGATTTTATGGGCAATAAAAGCCAGCGAGCGGTTTATCGACGACTTCAAAATAATACCATGGTGACAGTTATTTTAATCGTGAGTGAGTTAATGGGGTATAAAAAAATCTGCTCGTAAAGCCGTCGCTTCTTGACGCGAACTTTATTATAATGAAATTTTACCTATGTGCATAGGTAATTCAATATAAAATATAAAATATGAAGAGGTCTTTGGGTGTCTTCACATATTACGTGACGCTATTTTCAGTGATTTTTGACTTATCCCCTTATCCCTTTGGATAACCCTCTCCTATTTTTCTCCAATTTGCACAACCTGTGAGGTACGTAGTCGCCACCGTATTTAGGCATTTCAGCGTTAACATTTTCCTCACCAGCAGCCTTGCCATTTTTTAAGTTCTTAATTATATTTCAAACTTCAGAGACACAGACTTTCTCGAATGGGTTTTCTAACATATCGTGTTCTATATCGCAGTTGTGTTGCCCTATAGCTTCACCTCCCAATAATTCCTTAAGAGTCTCTCAAAGCATTTAGTTTCCTATCTGTATCATATAGCATTTCACCCTTGCTATTTCTCATGTTGAATCACTTTGTACTTTTACCTCCCTTCATATTGATCAATCCATTCATAAAAAAGTTTCTTGCTTTCTGCAAAGTCTTTTTGCATCTTCTTTTGTTCTTCTGTTTTGATTTTATCTTTACTTTCCTTGATTAGTAGTTTGACTTTGCCTCTTTTTGTGTATGTAATCGCTTTTACGTCTATTTCTCTCCTCATCGCTAAGGCCGGTGATGCTCAACCTATTTTTATGCCCTTCTTATTTTTCTTGGGCGGCTGCGCGGAATTAATTATTTCACCACGCATCACCAGACATTCTTCCTACAACCGCAGTACCACACACTCCAGTCGCACTCTTAACAATGACATCCCGGATCCAATTTGCCTCATCTATACCTTCGTTTATCTTATTTTAAAAATCTATTCGCACTTCTGGTTTCTGTAGATTCGCAATCTTGATTCGCGTTTGTTTAGTTTTTTTGGTCCTCGTTTTTCTCCATCCAACATTCTCTCCATTGCAAAAAATGTTTTAGTTGAAAATTCAAGTGCTGGTTTGAAAATTCATGTATTTTATTGATAATTCATGTTTTTTGTATAAAATTATCTACTTGGTTACCAAATCAATTTTTTGGTTGAAAATCCAACCCTTTGTTTGAATGTTGAAATTTTTTCTTGACCATTCATATTTTTTGATGAAGATTCATCACTTTAGTTAAAAATTCATCTCTTTGGTTGAAAATTTAACTGCTTTGCTGAAAATTAGTTTTTTTTGGCCCGGAATTAATTTTATTTACTAAAAATGTAACTATTCCATTTTTGGTTGAAAATCGATATTTTAAATAGAAAATTGATCTTTTCCAATTGAAACTTCATGTATTTTGTTAAAAATTCTTCTTTAATTGTAGAAAATCAATCTTGTTTAAAACAACTGTTTTTCATTAAAAATTTTTATTTTTTTGGTTCAAAAATCAACTACCTAGTTTACAGTTGAACTATTTTGTAAAAAATGTATTCTTTTTGTTGATAATTTTTTATCTCAGTTGAAATTTGAAATATTTGGTCGTATATTAAATTTTTGGTTGAAAATTCATATATATTCAAGTTGAAAATTTAACTGATTGGTAGAAACTTCGTTTTTTTTTGCTTGAAAATTTAACAATTTGGTCAAAAATTATACAATTTGGTTGAGAATGAACTTTTTTGTTGCAAATTGATATTTATGTTTAGACATACAACTTTTATGATAGAAAATTAAACAATTCCGTTAGCATTTTTTTCTAATTTACTATTTCGTTGGATTTTTTTTTATTTCATTTTTTTTTCTCGGAAATTGTAGCTATTCTGTTAAAAATTTGAATTATGAGTGCTTTGCGAAAGAATTAATTTTTTAAATGACTTAAAGTCAAGAATTCAGTTTTTTCTGAGTTACCTCTTTGGTTGAAAATGTATCCTTTATATGTTCCAAATACAACTGTTTCGTAGAAAATTCATGCATTTTGCTAAAAATTTGTCTTTTTGAGTAGGAAATTAATCATGTTTGTTGAAAATTCATCTTTTTTGTTGAGGATTCAATTTTTGTTTGTTTTCGTTGAATTAAACTGTTTGAAAATTCGTTTTTTTGTTTCTTGGAAAGTAATTTATTTACCAGAAAAGTGAACCATTAAATTTTTGGTTGAAAACTTACCTTTCTTATGTTAGCTGAAAATTGAACTATTGGTTAAAAATTAATGTATTCTGTTGAAAATTCTTTTTATGGTGGAAAATTAAGCTTCAGGGTTAAAAATTCATCTTTTTAAGTTAAAAATTTTGCCATTTGACTAAAAATTTAACGATGTTGGTTGAAAATGAACTTTTTTGTTGAAAATTCAATTGTGTTCGAAAAAATTCGTCTTTTTGGATTGAAAATTTAACTTATTGGTTAAAAATTAATCTATTTTGTTGGAAATTGTCTCTTTTGTTCAAAAGCTTAACTATTTAGTTGCTAATGAAACTGTTTGGTTGAAAAATAATTTTGTAATGAAAAGTTTATCTTTTTGAGTTGAAAATTCCTCTCTTTTGGTGAAAATTTTTTTTTAACTAAAAATGCAACTATTACGACGTCTCACCACGGTTTAGCTTTCCCGGATTCAATTATGTATTAAGTCACATTTCTCCTAATGTCTTGAAAAATTCATAACCCCATAAGTATTGATAACGTTCTCTTGAAAATTTAACCAGTGACGCTTATAATTTCCCCATTTCCATTTCAGAAGTTACGTCCGCTTCGCTAAGAAGCTCCCAAGTCCCTGGCATAGTAACATTAATATTCAACGGTTTCAGTTATGAAAGTAAAGTGAAAAAGTAACGCTTCTCTCAACGATCTTGCAGCCCTTACTTTGCCGCACATACCGTGAATGGCATATTTAAGTCAATTATTCAATTTAACATTATACTAAGGATAATAGGGCGAGTTATCGCAATGACCTCATTCCAAATATTCGACGTTGTCTCTGATAGGGGACAGTGCATAAATTACGTAAAGTCTTTTGGGTGGTTGGGGGGGGAGGTCAACGGCTTTTCTATGATTTCTTATGGGGGGCGGGCGCCGCTGTAGTCAAAAACATTTCTTACATGAGATATTTTGTTGAAAATTACACAATTATTTTGAAATAGCATACTTTTTCGTTCAAAATTCATTTTTCTTTTGTTTGAGAATTAATTTCTGTTTGTAGAATTTTCATATTTATTGGTCAAAAATTCCATTGTCTGGTGAAAAATCAATCTGCTTTGGTTGAAAATAAAATTTGTATTTTCATTTCGAAAAGTCAACAATCTGGGAGAAAACTTAACTATTTGTCGGAAATTGAACTGCTTTGTAGCCCATTAATTTTCTTAGTTAAAGATTCATCACGTTAGTGAAAAATTAATTTTTTGTTGTTGAAAATTCAACTTTTTTGTTGAAAATTCGTTTTCCTTCTGTTTGAAAATCAATTTTTTTAATGAAAAAGTAACTATTTCAATTTCGGTTAAGAATTTATTTTTTTTTTTTTTAATTCATGTAGTTTGTTAAAAATTCATCTTTTTTAGTAGAAAATTATTATCTTTGTTTCAAAATATAACTATTATGTTGACAATTTAATATTTGGTTGAGCACTCGTCTTTTTTGGTATATGTATAATCAATTTTTTTTGGTTAAATTGGAAAACGAAAAACAATAGAAAATTAACTAGTCTACTAATTCTTAAAATTCCTCTCTTTTGGTAGAAATTTAATCTTTTTGGTTAAAAATTTAGCTGTCCAGTTCACAAGTTGAGCTAATTTGTTAAAAATTGATCCTTTTTAGTTCAAAATTCAATTATTCGGTTGAAAATTGATGGATTTTGTTAAAAATTCTTCTTCTGGATAGAAAACTAATTGTCTTGATTTGATCTTTAACTATTTGGTTAAAATTTTATGTATTTTGTTCAAAAGTCGTCTTATTTGGTAGAAAATTAATTGGTTTGTTGTCCGAAATGCAACTGTTTTGTTGAAAATAATTTGCTTTTGTTGAGGATTCACTATTTTGTTGAAAACTCGTATTTTTTAGTTAAATTCGATTTCTATTGATTCAAAATTAAAATCTTTTTTTGGTGCTATATCAACTTTTATATTTTTGGTTGCAAATTAATTTTCTTAGTTTAAAAATTCAAACACTTGTTCGAAAGTTGAACTTCTTTAACAAAAATTTAATTTAGTGGGTAAAGATTCATAATTTTAGTTAAAAATTTATCTCTTTGATCAAAAATTAAACTAGTTTTTTGAGAGTTCGTTTCTTTTTTTGTTAAAAATTGATTTTTTCAACTAAAATTCTCAGTATTTGCCTGAGAGTTCAAATATTGGGTCGAAATTTCAACTGCTTTGTTAAAAATTAATTTTTTATATGAAGATTTATAATTTTCGTTGAAAATTTTTACTCTGGTTGTAAGATGAACTATTTTGTGGCAAAATCCTTTTATTTGGTGAAAAACTAATTTTTTTATCTGCAAATTCAACTATTCCATTTTTGGTTAAAAACTGATCTTTTTTAGTTGAAGATTCCAGTATTTTCTTGAAAATTCGTCATTTTTAGTTCAATTTCAGTGTTTTTGGTTTAAAATTAAAATAATTTTTGCATAAAGTATCACGCATTATATTTTTTAAAGAAAATTAATGTGTGTAGGTTGAAAATTCGAATCCTGGTTTGAAAGTTGAACTACTTTATTAAAAATGTTTTTTTTTTGTGGTTGAAGATTTATAATTTTAGTTGTATATTCCTCATCACTTTGATCAAAAATTGAACAAGTTTATTGAAAATTCGTTTTTTTTTGGTTGTTAAAAATTACATTTTTAACTGAAAATTTAACTATGTGGTTGAAAATTGAACTATTGGGTCGAAATTTCAACTATTTTGTTAAAAATTTACGTTTTTGGCTAAAGATTCATCATTTTAGTTTATAATCCATCTCTTTAGTTGAAAATGGAACTAGTTCGTTGAAAATTCAACTGTTATGAAAAATTAATTTTTCAAAATTGCAAATTGATTTTTTTTAATGAAATTTTAACTATTCTATTTTTGGTTGGAAACTGGTCTGTTTTAGTTGAAGATTCAAGTATTTTCTTGAAAATTCATGTGTGCAGGTTGAAAATTTGAATCCTTGTTTGAAAGTTTAACTACTTTATTAAAATTTTTTTTTTTTTTGGCTGAAGATTCATAATTTTAGTTGTATATTCCTCATCTCTTTGATCAAAAATGAAACATGATTATTGAAAATTCGTTTTTTTTTTGGATTTTAAAAATTACTTTTTTAACTGAAAATTGAACTATGTGGTTGGAAATTCAACTATTTGGTCGAAATTTGACTACTTTTGTTAAAAATTTACTTTTTTGTCTGAAGATTCATAATTTCAGTTCATAGTGCATCTCTTTAGTCAAAAATGGAGCTAGTTTGTTGAAAATTCAACTGTTATACAAAATTAATTTTAAAAAATTGAAATTTGATTTCTTTAAATGAAATTTTAACTACTCTATGTTTGTTAACAACTGATCTTTTTTAGTTGAAATTTGACGTTATGGTTAAAGATTCAGCGATTTTGTCAGAAATTCGTCGTTCTTCGTTTAATAAAACTGTTTTTGTTTAAAAACGATAATATTAGCGTGGTTAAAATAGCAACTAATATATTTGTCTTTGTGATTTCTTTTTGTATTCAACGACTTGGTTGAACTTCTTCGTTAATTCATTGAAATTCGTAAAATGTAATGAAACCCCCCTCTCCCCAAAACATCTTCATTTATTTATGGATAAAGCCTGAACGTATTTTGAAGATCACGTCGTTTTTTATTTAATTGCACTCAACTCTCGATATAAGACCGGCTTAGGGCATGGCTTGCCTTGAAATTGATCCTAAATGGGGGGAATCCAATCGTGAACAGGCAAGGCCGCATGAACCATTTCGCTTGGATTTGAAAGCATGACGCAACCTGGTGCAACTAATGCGCTGAGAGTGCGGGAATTGAGTGTAATTTTAACTTGCACCGGGAAAAATTAAATTTTCATAAATTTATTATTAAAATGCGAAAATCGATAACTAGTGTATAAAAACGATTTGTGCGAGTCACACCTCTTTGAAATTCTGTAGAGAATAAGAATAAATAGTAGATTTTGATTTTAACCCTCGTGAGGTTCTTTCATGGGGCCCTTAAAGTAACGTTATCACAAATGCTCAGCAAGTTTTCAATTTTCCTTACTTTTCCTGCTTACAAGTCTCAGCCACGCTATTGAAATATCGACATAAAATACGTTACGAAGAGCAAGCATAACCGCAGGGATCGAAACCATATTATTCTCTTTGCAGATGGTGAAATAACCTTTATATGGTTTCGCTCGTTGAAGATAAGTCCCAGCGGATCCATCGCGAAAATTCAAATTTCACTCGCCTTTTATTTGACTTTCTTATGGGCAGACGAGCGGTATTAGAAAATTATTCAGAAAAAGTTCACGCTCCCTATGAGCACGATCGACAGCCCCCATGGATATCAAGTCGTCTTCCATCACCTTATATTGAAACGTCAGTAAGGGTATAAAATAGACAAAAAGCTAGGAACGGATAGAAATTTTGAATTAGAATGGACAGAAGGAAAAAGAACATTATAGGCCAGTATTAGGGTGGTTCTTATTTATACTTGGTGGATTTTCTTTCTCGAATTTCTCTGCCCTCACCCCCCAGTTTTGTTCGAATGCAAAAAAGAAAAAAATCTTCCAAAAAATTTGAATCTTCTGAATTCCCATTAAATGATTGAAATCAATAAAAATTCTATGGAATGTTTTTTCATACCCTAAAATATTCCAAATCTTTTTAAATTTTTGAAATCACTTCAAATTTTGTAAAGCTCTCGAAACTTCCTTGGAATTTTTAAAACTAACTAAAAATATTTGAAATTCTTAGATTTTCTTTAAAAATCCCTTTAAACTTTTTAAAGATCTTTCAAACTCCTTGGAATTTTTACAAATACCCTAAAATCTTTAAAATTCTTTAAAATACCTTAGGATTATTGTAATCTATTAACAATTTCTTGGAATCGCACAAATGCTCTGAGAGATTCCAAAAGAATTCAAGAAAATTGAGAAATAGGTATAGACCGGAATTCTATATTGGCTAAGCCATGGATTAATTTATGAAAAGAAAATTGATCTTTTTATTCAAAAAAGTGACTATAGTGAATTTACTTTAAAAAAGTGGTTAAAACTGATTTGAGAAAAAAGCGACCGTGTAACAGCCCTAATTATTCATAAATGTTACTTAAAGTGCTTCTTACGGAAATTCCCTGAATTTTGCAATTTTTTTTCAAAATCCTTGACTTTCACTGACCAACAAAATGTCCTGACAGTTTCCTTATTTCTAGGTTCTGCATTACCAGCAGCCAGCCTGAAAAAAAAATGCAAAAGTCAGGGAATTTCCGTAAGAAGCACTTTGAGTAACAGTTATGAATAATTAGGGCGGTTACGCGGTCGCTTTTTTTCTCAAATCAGTTTTTTATCACTTTTTCAAGATAAATTCACTATAGTCACTTTTTGTAATAGAAAGATCACTTTAATCACTTTTCTCTTAATAAATGAATCCATGGCTTAGCCACTATAGAATTCCGGTCTATACCTATTTCTCAATTTTCTTGAATTCTTTTGGAATCTCTTAGAGTATTTTGAAAAATTCCAAAACATTTTTAATAGATTGAAATAATCCTAAGGGATTTCAAAGGATTTCAAATATTTTTAGTTATTTTTAAAAATTCAAGAGCTTTAAAAAATGTAGAAAGATTTCAAAAGATTTTGAAGGATTTAAAATATTTTAGGGTATAAAAAACATTCCATAGAATTTTTATTGATTTCAATCATTTAATGGAAATTCAAAAGATTAAAATTCATTTGGTTCTTGAAAAGATCCCAAGGCATTTTCAAGAGCATTAGAAGGTTTCAAGGAATTTCAAAAGATTTCAAAGGATTTGAAATATTTTAGAGAATTGACCGAAAAAATTGAGGGTAAACGTTATTTAGGTAAAAATGCTGAAAGCAATCTCTACCGATCTTCATTTTCCTGCAGGCCGAAATTACCCCAACAATTTTTGCCTTAATCCCTTTTTTCACTTTTTGGTTCTGTGTTTCAAAAGACTCCTAAGAATTTTTCATTGCTTTCAATACTTTGAAGGGATTTCAAAGGATTTGAAATAATTCAGGGCGTTTTAAAAGATTCTGAAGAATTTTCAAGAGATTTAAAATTATTGTTAAGGATTTTAAAAGCTCTTAATGAATTTTTATAAATGTTTCAGACCCCCATGAAGTTAGCCCCCCGAAGTTCACATTTTTTTAATTTTATTTTTACATACGTTTGTACGTCGTTTGTACTGTTTGTACATTCAACATTTTCGTTTGTACCCTCTTGGTTACCAAATAAGGGGCAAAATTGATTTCGGGGGGCTAACTTCACGCATCCCCCCGAAATTAAAATTTCTCGAATTTTCTTTTTGCATACGTTTGTACGTCGTTTGTACTGTTTGTACCTCCAACATTTTCGTTTGTACCCTCTTGGTTGCCCAGATATAGACAAATCAAAATTTCGTGCCTGCCCCCCGAAATTAAAATTTCTCGAATTTTCTTTTTGCATACTTTTCTAGAAAGACTACCCGAATCGGGTAGTGTCACGCCTACCCTGAAAGGGAAATGGTTTAATGGTATATATATACGTTTGTACGTCGTTTGTACTGTTTGTACCTCCAACATTTTCGTTTGTACACT
>CAKNYM010016201.1:0-16263 GCA_932195095.1 Andricus curvator | reverse complement strand
TTTTTCTACTGAAAAAGACAAGTTCTCAACAAAATACATTAATTTTCAACCAAATAATTGAATTTTTCTCCAAATTGTTAAATTTTCAAAAAGACGAATTCTTAAAAAAACACATAAATGTTTAAATAAATAATCTAACCTTCAATTAAGAGAATAAATTTTCTTCAAGAAAGAACAACTTTTAAACGAAATACATGAATTTTCAACCAAATGGTTGAATTTTGAACTCAAAAAAAATTAATCTTCAACTACGAATGGCATAGTTTGAATATGAAATTTCTACAAATAGAGATTAAACTAAAAAAAAACACTGATTCCTAAGAGAAATTTAATAGTGGACTTTAACCGAAAATAATAAACTTTCAACCAAAAAAGTTGTATTTTCTCATTGATTTTCATTAATTCAGTTCGCATTAAGTTTCAGTTTTATTGTTTAGTGAATTATCGAACTCATGACTTCGGCCGAGGTTTGGAATTTTTCCAAAATTATTTCATAAAGCTTAATTTTTTTTTTAAATTTGAACTTTTCACTAACGCTGGAAGATATTAGAAAATATTTTTTAGTAAGCACATATTTTTCAATGGTATATAGTTTTGATGTTTAGTGAATTATCAAACTCACGACTGTAGCAGAGGTTTGCAATTTTTCAGAAACAAGTTCATAAAGTTTTTTAAAATTAAAATTGTTAACTTTTCAATAACACCACGAATTATCAATAAATATTTCTCGACCTACAAAAATCGTTTTTCAACAAAGCAGTTGAATTTTTGAACAAAAAGATGACTTTTCCAAGAAATACATGATTATTCAAGGAAATAATAGAATAATAAATAATTTTTTTTTGTAAAAATAACCCTCAAATCTCCCAGATTTTTTTTCGATATTTACAGAGATCTTTTAAAATCTTTTGAAATCCTATTTTTCTAATGAATTAATTTTTGGAAATAAAAAATAATTGCAAATTTTACCAGGAATCTTAAATAATTCTTTTTATTCTCTTGAGACATTCCAAAATTCTTTAAAAGCTTCTAAACTTTTTTTCTGAATTAAAAAAAAAGTTCATTTTCTTGAAACCTTTCAATACTTATAAACAGCTTCTTTATTTTTGAACATTTGAAAATCTACATAATGTTTTGACTTTTTTTTAATCTTTTAAGATTTTCAATTTTTTCAATTTTTTTGTCAAATCTTCTAAATATCTTTTGAAGTGACTCAATTTTTTCTTAATATGTTTTTCTGGAATAAAACAGATATTTGAAAAATTCTTCCATTATTCAGAATATGAAGTTTCAAAAACATAACATTTCATAAACTTGTTTTTGCAAAATTCACAATCTCTACGAAAGTCGTTAGCTCAATAATTTTTTAACTACATACGCCGCAGTTCTGAGCATCATTCCGATGAATTTTATAATCCAATAAAAATGTATACTTCTGAGAAATAGGTTGGATGTTTCTTATTATTTTTACTTTATCCGAAACACGCTCTTTGGAAAATATAAACATTTTTCAATCTGTTTTTACAAATTTATAATATCTACCGTTATTTGAGAAAAATTCTAGTAATATTTTAATAATTTTCACCTTATTCGATATGCAAGGTTTAAAAGATATAAAAAAATCTAGAAATTGCTAAAAAGATAACATCTTGAATTCATACGACGAAATTCACTATCCCGCAAAATTAAAAAAATTAATAGAATAAATTTGGCAGCTTAACCGCCGGTAGATTATAGTAATTAGAGTACTTTCACAGGTTATTATTATTAAAACGTATTATCTCGTACGTAAAAAAACAGACGGTGGCAGCGGTGGGATAGTAATTCACCTTTTTCCAACCCTAGCCACGTCACCGTTTACTCGGATTTTCACAAAATAAATTTTGAATCTGCTTGACCTGTAAAATGCCAGACATTTTCCAGGCTAAAATTCAATCATGGTTCATGAGAATTTTCGCGCCAGCATTTTATTTGTATTTACTTCTGCAAATTTCCAATTATCACAGGAGCTGCCTTTGGCTTTTCGTTTCTATTTAAGTAGCAGAATACATTTAAATTCAGTCATTTTTCAAAAATTCCCAATTTGGGATCGCACAAATTTAATTGCAACTCTAATTTTCTTGCTTGAGTTGGATTCAAACATGAGCTGCTGTCAGACCTTGCTTTTTATTCAAATTGTATTCGGAATTTTGGAACAAAAAATATCACTTTTTAACAAAATAGTTGGATTTTCAACAAAATACATTATGAATGAAGACAGGCAAATTTTCAACAAAGTGGGTGGATCTTTAAACAAAACAAATTAATTTTTAACCAAACAGTTGCATTTTTTACCATAAAAGATAAAATTTCTACCAAAGATGTGAATTTTAAACCAAAACGGAGAATTCCCGAGAAAGTTGTTGAAATTGATAATGAACCCTTCTTTTCAAACAGGTAGGTGACTTCTCTAGAAAATAACATAATTTTCAAACCAAAAATAGAATAATCAAATTTTCAATTGGAGAAATGAATTGAAAAAAAAAATCAAGAAAAGAATTAAATTTTCAACAAGAGAGATGGATCTTTAAATAATATAATGAATTTTCAACAAATAAGTTAAACGTACAACTGACAAGTTGTAAACGTGAATGTACAATCAAGAAGATTAATTTTCCATAAAAACGGCGAAAACACAATAGAAGTAATACATTTTTAACCCGATTGTTGAATTTTGAACTCGACACGATCAATTTTCAATCAAAAATACAATAGTTAAATTCACAGTTGAAAAATTAATTTAAAAATAATTTTCCAACAAGATAGTTCAATCTGATCCGATAAAATGAAAGTTTAACAAAGTAGTTCAACTTTCAACCAAGTAGTTAAATGGTGAGATTTTAACCAAAAAATATTAAACTTCTACAAAATGAGATAAATTTTCAAACAAAAAGAGGTGAATTCTTAACAAGAAATTTAATAGAAGACTTGTCAACCCATGATTTCAGTCGAGGTTAGGAATATTCAAATATTAGTTTACAAAGTCTTAATTTTTTTTAATTTAAACTTTTCAATAATAACACCGGAAAATATTAAATATTTCTTTGTAGGCGGTAATTTTTTAATTGCATATAGCTTTATTGTTTACTGAATTATCAAACCCACGAACTCGGCAGAGGTTCGGGATTTTTCCGAAATAAGTTCATAAAGGCTTCATTCTTTTAAATTTAAACTTTTCAATATGGCTGGAAGATATAAGGAAATATATTCTTTTTTTTTTGTAAACATCACCCTCAATTCTCCCAGAATATTTTTTGGATATTTATAAAAATCTTTTGAAAGGTTTTGAAATCATTAATTCTTTATTCATTAATTTTTTAAAATTAAAAGTAACTAAAAATTTTCCCAGGAATCTTAAATAATTTTTTTAGTTCTCTTAAAACGTTCCAAATTCTTAGAAAGCTTATAATTTTTTTGTCAAACTCTCAAAAAAAATTGTATTCGCTTGAAACCTTATTTTTGTCATTCTTCCATAAATTCAATTTTCTTATTTTCAATGTTATTTGTTACGATTTAAACCAAAATCACGCATTCTGGCGTGAAGTAGTTCTCAGCAAATGTGTAGATATAATTTAAGCGAAAAGATTTGTTGCATAAAATGTTATTATGTCGTTTTTTCAAAAGTATTTTTTTTTAATTTGCAATATATTTTTATATCAAAAGTAAAAAAAAATTGTAACGAATTAATAACAAATTTTTTAGCTAATTCTCGGATCTTTCGTGTTGTGATACCTGCAACTTTAGTCAATTTGTTCCGTGTCACCTCCAGTCCCTTTACGTACTCCAGCCAACGCCACCACACATCCAGGTCGACAGGCAATCATCCTGGCACCGTCCAGAGGAAGACCGTCTCAACCTGCTCTTGAGAGAAACCCGGCGAGATTGAACATCGCTTGGGGTCAGCAGGACATCCTTTTTCTTATGAGTTTTACTGAATAAACCTAACTATATGATCTAGTTGAATTTCCAAGGGCTGCATCCGTTCTCGACATTCCACGTCCGTCACTCATCCTATAATCTGCGAGGCCCTCTTACAAATTTAGCGTCCAACCACAAATTATCCACAAATTCCGAGTTGGAAAATTTCTCCAAGTCGAGAACGGAATTTTATGATGGAAGCTAGCATGATCAATGTTGATAATATGTGTGCCATTTAAAGATTTTTTCAATTGCTTTTAAAAAGATGTTAGTGGTGGTCGAAATGTACCTGAATGAGAATTTGCCTTAGAAAAAGTGCGGGTAGGATATTTGTCTCGCTAAAACTTTGGTAGAACTTGTATTGAAAAGTGCTACCATAGTTGGTAGTAATGAAAAACAGACCCTGATCAATAAACGCCTTGCATGCACTTCGTGAATCGAATTGTACAAGTAAAGGGTATGAAAAATTAAAATTTTAGATGGGATAAAATAAAACTAAACGAATAAAAAAGTGAAGTTTTTAAGAAAAGATAGTAATAGAATAATAATAATGGACGATCGGCGTTCGTTTGAAGTAATTTGCTCGCGAAATAACAGTTACAGTGATGTCACTCAAACATTTTAAGACGCTTCCCTGCCGCCTGTCGATAAGTCCACTACGTGTTCAGGCCACGCGCACCACAAGTAGGAAAACCGAAACGCTTACTTACGTGAACGTGCCGGTTTTCAATCACAAAATACAGAATCCCATGAGCTAGGCCGTAAAGGTAAAAAATAATTAGATGGAATAGAAAAAGCTTTATAAAATTCGGAACAGGTAGAGTAAAAAAAAAGAGAATGGCTAACCCGCTATTTTCAAGGCTTCAAGGACCGCGCTGCTAAATTGTTCTGTAAAAGAAAGATCACAGCTAAATATCATGCCTAAATCATTTATGCTTGCAGCTGTCTGGAGGGGAGATTTATTTATGTAATACTGATATTCTATAATTGTAGGTTTGCGCGCGAATGAGATAGCATGGCACTTGTCGACATTGAAAGACATTCCATTTATTTGACAGCATTGACTGATACTATCTAAATCCCTTTGTAAGAGTTGATCGTCCTGAGTTGATCTTACCATAGAAAATAATTTCAGATCGTCAGAATAGAGCAAGAGTGTCCCGAAAGTTATTACTTGAGTGATGTCATCGATAAATATGATGAACATTATCGGCCCCAGGTGCGAGCCCTGGAGGACTCCCGAACTGGGGCAGTCACTATAAGATTCGAATCCCCCTACTTTTACATATGGTGATCTCTCCTTCAAGTAGCTGCTGAACCAATTTCACAAAGGTCCTGTAGCACTGTTAGCTTTTAATTTCGACAGAAGTAGATCATGATTAACCCGATCGTAGGCTTCAGCTAGGTCTGTATAAATAGCATCTACCTGGTTACTTGAGCGTTTTCGTTCGTAGGTCCAGGACTTCAGATACAACTTCACTTGTTTTCCCAGATGAGCTGACATTTTCAATGTCTGTTTACGTTGCTTGCACAGTATCCTGTCAAGTCTTGATAAGATCCACAGATTCATCTGTAAGTTTCGGACGATCAGAGATTGTGTCCAATTTACTGGATAGATTCTGCATGGTAGTGTTGATATCTTCCTTATTTTAAGCTAGTTCTTCTTTTACAGCCAGAAGATATTGTTCCAATAATTTAGACATAAGTGATTCGAGTGATTCGTTTAAAAACACAGTATTAGGAGAATTGGTTCTTGGAGATGCTGAGCTACATTTTGCAATTACTCCTTCCGAAGAAATTTTGTATCTTGGAGGCACATCCATCGTGGAAAAGAGTACGACAGCCGGTACATTTAATACCTTTAGTACTCGGAGGGTGACCACAGTGCGTACAGGGGTGATCTGCCATATCAACTGACAGTTTAGAGCGATCAGCCTCATCGACGGTAAGAGCAGATATTTTTGATGTGGTTCATATAATAAGTTCTATCTACGCCAAACTTGAGATTAAATTAAAGTGCCACAATAATAATGAGAGAAAGAAACGTACCAGAAAGTAAACCAGAGACTCGTGGCATCAATATTTACAATAAATCAACCTGAGTGAGGAGCGGACCATCCGCGTATCGCAGAAAAAGTGCAAATTGTCGCACGACAAGCCTTATGTTTCCCGAACAGGTAGTACGGCCACTGCAGCACAAATACTTTTCTATTTAATTAACAGTCGATTTTGCGATCAATTTAACTACCGATAGATGTGTCCAGAGACAAAAAGCCCTTACTCAATCACAACACAAATTCAGAAAAACTTCCGAACAATATTAAACCACAGATGTTATCACACGCAGATCGAAAAAATATAGTGTTTATCTTATGTACGCCATTGAAAGTCCTATTCAATTCACCCTTGTTCACCAGTGACCAAAATGCAATAGGAAAAAAATCGAAAAGATCCAGGTATCGAAATTATAATAACAGTAAATTTTCTGTACTTCTAGGGACGACAGAAATATCCTGAAAAATGGAATTCCCGACTCTGTAAAACTCCCAAATATTAAAATTCAAGAAATAATAAAATTTTCAAACAGTTTATAATATTACCGAATTTGGAAATTCCCAAATAATAAAATTCCCGACATAAAATCGCCAAATTATAAAATAACCGGACTAGAATATTCTATGTATAATTGTAAAATTCCAGAATTTATATAATTGAAACTTTGTTTCTTAATAAGTATTATCTATTCATTAAAAATACAATGATATAATATTTTTATCAAATACATTTTGGTTTAATATTTAAAGTTTTTAAAAATTATTGTTTGAATTTGAGAGAAAAATAATTCTTTATAAATTTTATAAACAAATTAATGTAAAAACACGCGCTTTCGAAAACAGGAGCGCCTCTTTTCGGTTGATCATTGGTACTGCTCCATAATTACCAGTCTAAACCTAATTTTATACAACAAGATAAAACAATATGCTACTATTGCAAATAACCGACTCATATAATTAATGATTGCCGTAAGAGACAATATAATAATCAATATCAAGAACAAGAACAACCTGGAAAATTAAATCCGGAAAACTCCAATTTCCTTCCCAGACTGGTTGCTCAGAGGAATGCCTAAATCAAGAATCAAATGCATCCAGTTCTAATTTCGCAAATATAAAGGAACCAAAAGCAGCAAAAATCAACTTAAGCGTTATTAATACCATCCCTCATATAACATTATCATCAAACGGTTTGAAAAATCCTGTAAGATTAATGCTCGATACAGGAGCTGGTCCCAATTTAATTAAAGAAAGATCAGTCGAATCATTTATAAAAATGAATAAACAAAATTGTCTGAAATTGACCAGAATTAACGAACACTCAGTATATACTCTTGGTCAAATAAGAATTAATATTTTTGAATTTCTAATAATTTTTAATATAATCCCCAATGAAGTTCCAGTAGATCACGATGGCGTTATAGGAACAGAATTTTTTCAAAACAATAACGTAAAAATAAACGACGAACAGAAACAATTAGAAATAAATGAAAAATATTATCCGTTTGATACTCAAGAAGTAATCACCATCCCAGCAAAAAAAAATTTTATTTCCATGCCCATGTTAAAAATAATGAAAAAGAAACCGGTTTTATTCCTGAACTTTTACCAAATAGTGGAATGTCTTTAGGGAAGGCAATAGTAACAAATAATAATGGAAAAGCCTATCTCAAGATTGCAAACATTTGTCCTTATCCATGCCAAATTTTAGTCCCTACAGTAGAACTTTTAGATTTTGACGAAATCAAAATACCGGATTATTATACGGAAACTCCAAATTAAAACAAACTAAAAATCTAGAATCACAACTAGTTGAACATACATTTAACTATTTTGATACTCAATATAATCAAGAAGACCACTTTCATGAAATTTGGAACAATAACAAAGAAAATAAACTCGAAAATATAAAGAAATTATTACGCTTAGAACATTTAAATCAAGAAGAATATACTCATTTTGAATAACTTATTATTAAGAATGAAGACATTTTCCAAATCCCAGATGAACCTTTTGAAACAACTAACGTACTAAGATACAATATCCCCAAAGGAGACATTCAACCCATATTTACGCGACAATACAGACTTCCCCAAGTTCAAAGAGAATAAATAACTAGACAGGTTAATAAACTAATAAACAATAGAAAAATAAAGCCATCTCAATCCCATTACAACTCAGCTGCTTTTCTCGTACCTAAAAACCGTATTCCTACGTAAATAGAAAATGGCGAATAGTTTTAGAGTGACGTAAATTAAATGAACAAACTATAGGAGATTGTTATCCCCTCCCTAATATCACGGAAATCTCAGATCAGTTAGGACAAGCACAATACTTCTTGGTTTTCGACCTGGCCAGCGGTTTTCATCAAATAAAAATAAGTTCGGAAGACTCGCGCTAAACTGCCTTTTCAACACCCTACGGACACTATGAGTTCGATCGCATGCCTTTCGGTTTAGAGAATGCACCTGCAACCTTCCAACGTTTAATAGATCTCGTTTTAACCGGCCTTCAGGGAATCGAATTATTTGTATATTTGGATGACATAGCCTTATATGCAAATACCTTAGAAGAGCACGAAGAAAAATTCACAAAATTAGTAAATAGATTAAGAGAAGCAAATTCAAAACTCCAGCCAGATAAATGTGAATTTTCACGTTCAGAAATATTTTATCTTGGACATATCATTGATAAAGAAGGAGTTAGGCCAGATCCAAAAAAAATTAGAAACAGTAATAATTATTGAAAAAAGGTGTAGAATTTAAATTGTGGAAATTAAAATTAGCAGAGTACGATATTGATGTAATCTATAAAACTGGGAAAATTAATGTGAATGCCGACGCCCTATCCAGAAACCGACAGACGATATCGAGAAAATTATTGGTACTGAAGTATTAATTGCAAATCACATATATTTAAGAAATTCTGTAGAATTATTAAATCAAGAATTACGGAAAACTGAAAAATTATTTAATCAAGAAATACGAAATCATGAAGAATTATTAAATCAAGAAATACGAAATCCTAAAGAATTATTAACTTAAGAATTACGAAAACCTGAAGAATTATTTAATCAAGAAATACGAAATCATGAAAAATTATTGAATCAAGAAATACGATATCCTGAACAAAATTTAAATCCAGAAATAAGAAATGAAAAGCATTATTGAATCAAGAATTTTTA
The DNA here is from genome assembly GCA_932195095.1 of Andricus curvator. Lineage (NCBI taxonomy): Eukaryota > Metazoa > Arthropoda > Insecta > Hymenoptera > Cynipidae > Andricus > Andricus curvator. The sequence goes on along the minus strand of CAKNYM010016201.1, from coordinate 7,068 downwards.
TTATTATTATTTCTGGGTTGAGACCGTAACAGCCCCTGACGCTTGGGTAATCCCGTTGCGTCCCCTTGTGAGCCTAAGCATGACCCCATAGCCCTCTCTAAAGGTAGAGGATTTCAGCCACCCTGTTGGCTGATATCTCGGACTCACTGATGCAATAATTGCCTGTGAGTGTTAGACGTTTCCCCGCAACCACAGGGCAGTGACAAAGGATATGAGTAGCTGCATCATTATCCTTCCCGCACAGAAGACAGAGGGGAATTTCTACAAGCCCTATCTTATGTTTGTGATATCCTAGGTTGCCATGTCCTACAAACGTTTCTTTTAGGACTTTGCTTTCGTTCCTCCCGAGCTTGAGTATTTCCCTTGCTCGGTTCGAGTTAAGCTTTTAGCCCAAGAGTGTTTTGGCCTGTCTGCAACCAGGGACCAAATCCCACTCATTCTGATGTTCCTCAGTCAGCCAGCTGTTAATTTCTTCAGTGACTGAACTGCTGGACATACCTACAACTGGCTCGGGTCCAGTAAAATTTCTTCCTGCTGCTAGCTTGGCTAGCCTATCCGATATCTCATTGCCCTTGATACCGCTGTGTCCAGGGATCCATAGCAGAGTGACTCGGTTATCCGTCGCTAACATATTTAGTGCCTCAAAGCATTCCCATACTAATAGCGACGTGGTCGTTGTTCCATTCAAGGCCAATGAAGCAGCCCTGCTGTTTGAGCAGATACGGATGTTCCTTGTATTGCCATACTCTTTTGCCTTGTAGGCGCACTGGAGTAAGGCCATGATCTCAGATTGTAGAACTGTGGCGTATGACCCTATCTCGATTTTGAAGCCCATTCCATTACTTCTACGATATACGCCGGCCCCTGCATTCTCCTCGTTCCTGGAGCCATCTGTAAACCAGTTGGCTCCATCACTGGTCAGGTGTGCGTCGCCGTTAACCTATCCCTTCTTCGTGGATAGACTAACTCGATACTTCTTGTCGAAGAGGTGGCAAGTGACATAGGCATGTTCAAGGTCGGCCTCCTCGCGATGTCGACTAAGATCTTCACTGCTGTCGAGATCCTTCTGTCATTTACCGAATTTAGCCTCCAGGCCGCCTTCGCTGCCACGGCCTTGATGGTAAGATGGAGGGGCTCTGAATCCATTAGTGCCCCTAGTGCCATCGTGGGTGTCGACTTCGAGGCTCCAGTGACGCCTCACAGAATCAGTCCCTCGATCCTCTCCCGTCGAGACTCCACAGTGGACAGGTCGACCCTGCTCCACCAGACCACCGCCACATAGGTTAGCCTGGGTCGCAAGATCGCTGTGTAGATCCACATAAGTGTCTCCAGTTTCAAGCCCCAGATTTTCCCTATTGCTCTCCTACAGAGCCATAGAGTCGCTACTAGCTTCCTGCACTTGTTTTCCAGGTGCTCGTTCCATAACAGCTTCTTATCCAGAATGACTCCTAGATATTTAGCTTGTTCTTTGATTTCCAGTTATTGTCCTCCAAGTTTCAATGTACTCGTGGTTCCCCACTTGTACCTCCTGGTGAAAACAACCGCCTCTGTCTTACTAGGAATCACCGATAATCCAGTTTTCTTGCACCGTGAATCCACTATCATCAGTGACTCCTGCATTACTACTCGAGAGTAGATGAAGCAGTTTATCCACTACTATGCACCACAGAAAGGGCTATAAAACTTCTCCCTGCGGACATCCCAAGTCAATGGTTCCACATAGCAAGGCATCACCCTTAGTCGTAGTTAGATTTCTGTTTGCCAACATGTGGCACGTCCATTCCACGACTGCAATCGGCACACCATGTGTAATCATGGCCGCCCTGATCACCTCTTCAGAGGTGTTATTGAAGGCTCCTTTGAAGTCCATAATGGTTCCAATCGCGAGGCCTTTCTTCTTCAGTTGACCTTCAATTAGATTTACTGCTTCGCTTAGGGCCGTCTCCGTCGAGTGACCAGCCCTGTAGCCGTGTTGCTACTTGTGAAGTGGCCTACTTGACAAGACCTTATCGCGGATATATCCATCCACAAGTCTTTCCACTGTTTTCAGTAGGAAGTTGTGATTTTCCATAGAAAACTGATCCCAGTCCGTTCTTCTTGGATTTCTGACCCATTTAGGGCCAGCGGGTACATCGGATTCCAACACGAAGGCTATCTGTGAGTGATCTGAGAGAGTGGGTTCATCTGAAACTCTCCACTTCTTGATATTATCCCTAAAACGACTTGCACAGAGATAATTGTCAATGACTTCCTCCCCGACCGAATTACGGAACGTCGGGGTGTTCCCCGTATTAAGAATATCTAAATCAGTGGTGATTAGGTATTCCACTAGGTCATAATCTCTTGAGTTGATGTCCGTGCTGCCCCACAAAGTATGGTGGAAATTAGCATCGCATCCCAGCAGAAGAGGAATACCCCTTACCTTGCAATATTCCACCAGTGTACGTACCTCCACTGGTGCGTTGGTATCGCTGTCATAAGGAATATAAGCCGATCTCAGAACTAGCCTTCCTATTCCTCTGAGATCCATGGCTATCACCAACAGGTCTCTCGAACATAGATCAAGCAGCGGGACGGCGTTAACTCCCTTCGCCAGTATGCAGGCCCTTGGTTTGTCTGCCTTGGGGGCCCTGTAACAAAAAAGACCCCCCCCCCCAAACCCCTTATGGGGAATGTCCTAAATAAAATTTAAATCAAGAAATAAGAAGTGATAAAGCATTATTGAATGAAGAATTACCAAATGAAGAAATACGAAATCAAGAAGAAATATTATATCAAGAAATAAGAAACATTGAAGAATTATTAATTCAAGAAATATGAAATGTTGAAGAATTATTGAATCAAATCATACAGAATCCTGAAGAATTATTAAATGAAGAAATACGAGAAAGTAAAGAATTATTAAATAAAGAATTACGGAATCTTAAATAATTATTCAGTCAAAAAAAGAAAAATCCAGAAGAATTGATAAATCAAATTATACGAAATCCTGAAGAGTTGTTGAATAAAGAAATACGAAATCAAGCAGAAATATTAAATCAAGAAGAAATATTAAATCAAGGAATGAAAAAATCAGAAGAATTATTAAATCAAATTATACGAAATCCTGAAGAATTATTAAATAAAGAAATACGAAAACGTGAAGAATTATTGAATCAAGTAATACGGAATCTTAAGGAATTATTAAATCAAGAAATGAAAAATCCGGAAGAATTATCGAATCAAGAAATACGAAATCGAGAAGAAATATTAAATCAAGAGGAATTAAAGAGCGAAATTACTGAAACTAAATAAATATTACTAACGTCGAATTCACTCCAAGTGGAAGTACAAGTTCAAATTTCAAAAACATTAATTGTGAAAATAATCATCAATAGATAATTGTCTGAATATGAATAGTCTGAACTACGCAGTACTAACGACGCAGTTCAGAAATCTAGATTTTTCTATATAGTGTTAAAATACAATGACTTCTCGCCTACAAATCTCCGAACGCAACTCGTAAAAATCATCTACGAAACTTCAAAGAGGGTGGCACAATGACCAGTTCTTTGAAATCAAGAACGGCACCCTTGTGTACTACGCCTCCAGATCTAGACACCTGGATATGAATTGATTTCAATTGTTACGTCCCCTCGCTATCAAGTTTTTGGTTGTCAAGTTTTTGGTTCTGATCACAATGGAAATTGACGTATATAAACCAAGGATCAGAATTAGAACATCAGTCTATCTACAAATTTCACGTCGGGCGGAAGCTCTGCCCAAGAGCACATTCTCAAGTCAATATTGAAACACCAAATAGACTCCTGTTATTTGGAAGCTATTTCCAAGTAGTCGAAATGAGAATTGAAAAATAAAAGTAAAATCAGTGTTGTACTTCGGAAATTTCAATCGAACTGAAGTCGATTTTAAATTGCAATTCTCTTTAAATAAGTGAAACTAACCCCAAAAGATTCTTTTGATAATTCCATTGTCAACCGTCACTACCCTCAAGTACCAGCAGGGGACCAGAGCCTACCTGCCCGCTAATAGACTCCTCTGGCAAATCCTCGTTGTCAACCATCGCAACGGTGAATCACCAGAAGGACAATCAACGTCGCCGTACTAAACCAATAAACGCCTGGACGAGTACCAGTATTTCTCCCAGTGAACGAGAAGATTATTTCAACCAACTCAGAAAAACCAGTTTTTATAAAGAAGCCCCGAATGGTCCAGTGAATCCCCGAACAGTTACTCGCCGAGTTAAAAGGTGAACAATTGAAATATATTAGGTAAGTTTAAATCAATGAGTTAATAACTCACAATATGTAAATTTCTTTTTAAAAACTCGTCATTAAGAACTTTCTTTATTTCAAGGTGAAGATCAGGATGAGGAGTTTCGCTACCCTCCGGTCTCCGGTGCAACTAAACATTTAAAAGAAATTACAATAAGTAAAATTAAACTCAGTTGAGAAAACATAATCCTTTTCTTTTATTTTTTTTGATTCAAGTCAGCTATCTCTCTTTAACTTCGGAATTTCCTATATTTAATAAACTCAAATATTATATATACAATTGTATACCGAATAATTTGTAGATTATTGTGTGGTTATCTCAACCTTCGGAAGTTATTCTCATCCCTGTTTCAAATTCCTAGATTTCGTTCAAAAACGAGAAAGCCTTTTCAATTAATTATTTTCAATTAGGTGAGTTTGTTCCCTTCATGATGTAACAGAGATTTCGAATTTCTTAAAAATTAGTTGATGAAGTTTAAATTTTTTTTAACTTTGAAATTTTCAGTAATACTTGAAGATACCAGGAAAAATTTTATAGCAAGCACACATTTTTACTGGTATATAGTTTCATTGTTTTCTGAATCATCAAACTCACGAGTATAGTAGAGGTTAAACATTTCCTGTTAACAAGTAAATATAGTTCTTCTTTTATTAGTATTTTTAAAATATTTAGCAATTCTCAAGTAAATATTTTTATATTCACCTAAATAATGTATAGGTATACAAATTTAGTAGGAAATCGAAAACAATTAATGATCGAATTGAATTTATTTTAGATCAGTTCATATTTCCGTTAAAAGATTATGTTTATAAATAAAGGAATATTATTAGTATAGGTCCCCAATCATTCAATCTATTAATTCATTGTAAATTCGTGTCTTATTTCAAGTTCCTTATTTCAAATTATTTTTTTTCTTAATAATGTATCTAATATAATATATACTCGGAAGCACTCATCATTCCTCCTTTTATCTCATTCTCACAATTTTCTTCTGTTTTTTCATATTCCAATTTTCCGCTATTGATATTTCAGTTCAAAAATTTTTCTAAAAATATGGGCATAGGTGAAAATAAAGAGTATACTTGAAAGGTGTTCTGCGCTGTAGACACACAAAAATATTACTAATCGAAATCGTCTACCTTAAAAATGCTAATACAAATTTTTTATACACCATTTCTTGTTGAGAAATATAGCTTTTGTTTTATTCGTAAAAAATAGCATTAAAAATAATTGATCTTTGGAAGAAAGACACGAGATACAATAGAATGTTTAATGGCGAAATTTTTCGTTTAACACAGATTTACAAATTTTTTTGTCCTTTTTTAGTCAAATACGTATTTTTTGTTTCAATCGTTAAAGTCCTTCAAAAGTACCATTGTGATGTTACAAATAGGAAGACCCTCTCGCTTTGGGGTCAAAATATGTTCTACTATTTCATTACATAAATGCCTAAAATAAGAAACAATCTTTTTAAACATAATATTTCAACATGGAGGGAATCAATTAAAAAAAATTATTTCCTTTTTTGTGAATATATTTTTTCTGATATAAAATAAATATTTGAAATGTTCCTCAAATCTGTGTACACAAAGTTGAAGTTAATTCCTTTCTTATCTTCCGGTATTTTTAAAAAATTTCAGTAATCTTCTTAGTACCGATTATTTGCACATTATTTCACATATGATGCTTCAAAAAGTGAAAATGTTTAGAAATTGTTTTAAAAATATTCACAATATTCTACGGAATTCGGGATCTTAAGAATTTTTTAACTACGTACATCAAAGTTATGAGAACCATTCCAAATTCAGAATTCGACAGAATCAATATGGAATCTGAAGAATCTGAAAAAAATAATCTTAAAATGCCAGCAATTTTTCAGACTGAAGTTCAATCACGGTTTCTCATAATTTTTCCACCGAAATTTAATTTTTATTTACTCCCGCCAATTTCGAATTTAAACATGAGCTTCCTTTATTTAATAGCCTTTTTAAGTTTCCCGGATCCGGACCCTCAGGGAACCCTTTAATTTCCTTAAGATGTCATGGTGTTGATCGGGTTAATTAATAAGAGAAGATGTTATTTTCAATTAATTAATGCTGTTGATTACTGGTCCATATTTTTATTGAAAGGTAACTAACTGCGAGATCAATGAGAGAAACATATCAAGATCTCTTAACAAAATATTTTCTGAAAGTATGAAAACATGTTCAAACAAGATGCAGATGATTGAGACCTTGAGATTGATTAATTCTTCTGGAAACTTTATTCCTTCTATGATTTAGCCCGAACATATTATTTGATGTATTAACTAAATTTAAATTAATTAAAAGATAATTGTACAACCAACAGAAGTTTAAGTGTCCTAGACAATACGTTGCATCGCCAATATGTACATCGTTATAGGTAAGAATTTTTTATAAACTAAATTCAGCTGAGAACATATTTATCAAATTGATAAAACAATCGTTACTTATTATATTGAAGTTCAGAACGATTTTGATGTACGAGAGTTCCATATTATTTCGCTACTCGAATACAAGTTTTTCCATTTCTTTTGATCTTCGAAATTAAAATACCTAGAATTCGAATTCGAGTAGGAAAAAAATCAAGTGCTTTAATTTCGAAAGACAAAAAAATCTGTGTTTTTGGGGCACGGAACACCAATTTGGTGCAGAAATTAAAAAAATTTGAAAGTTGATTAAAAGTTTGAGAATTTTAATTAATCTGTTGAATTTTATGAAGTCATAACGTGAGAGGTTCTCGAGGCTGAAAATACAAATTAGGGGTCAAGAG
>CAKNYM010016196.1:0-10467 GCA_932195095.1 Andricus curvator | reverse complement strand
AAACATACTTGAGATCGACTATGTCAGATGATAGATTAAGCGCTCTCTCGATGCTATCAATTGAGAAATAGATTTTGAGTCTAATAGATTTTTCTGATGTCATTGAAGAATTTGCGAGAGCAAAAGCTAGAAAAGTAAAATTTATTTGATTATTCGTGATACAAAGTACCAATAATAGGTATCGAATTGAACTGTGTTAAACCTTCTATGTACAATTATGTATGAATGTATGTTAGGTATGTATATGTATATAATATGTATTTTTATAATTATATATATGTATAATGAAGATTTGAATATTAAAATCCTTGAAATAATTTAAAAATAATTTTTCTTTTATCAATAACCTACCTGTATTTGCGAAATTCAATTTAACGGCACATTGATTTATTCAATTATTGGGGGGGGGGGGCCGAATTTTCTTTTTGCCCCGGGCGTCAAAACCCCTAAGGCCGGCCCTGACTACAACTGTATCTTACATGAGTGTTCGCGCCTAAAAAATACGTCGAATGAACAATTGACGAACGTTCTATGACCTCTTATGATCTACCAATACCGATTTATAAATTTTAAAAATATATTGTTTATTCTGTTGCTATGAGGAAAACTTTTTTCATAATGAGAGTAAAACAGTAATGTATATGATATATTTGTTCGCGTCTTCAATACGCATAGATTGCCCAAATTAAGAACCTTTCATGACCTACTACAACCTACCAATATCGTTTTTAAATATTGTAACAAAGTTATTGTCGCGTTTTCGAGACGCGTTTCGAAATTTTGGGAAATCGTTTGATATGTTAAAAAACCTTTTTTAATTTTCTCTTAAAGTTCATTTTTCAAAATAAAAAATCATTTAAAATTTTCACACGAATATTAAGAAAATTATTTTTTTTAATCTTTTCAGACCTTCTAAACCTTCTAATCTTTAGAAATTACTTAAATTTTACCTGCTCTTCTTTTAATTCTGCAAAATTAAAAAAATGGCCTTAAAATCTTTCAGATTCTTCTTTGACAATTTTTGAAATGTTTTGAAATGTTTTTAAATATTCTCTTTAAATTAATTTTTTGGAATAAAAAATTAGTTTAATTTTTCCTAGGAACCTAAATTTTTTTTTTATATTTGTGAAGCCTTACAAAATTCTTGAAAAATCTTTACAAGTTTTAATCATTTTTGAATCGTTTCAAAACTTCTGAATATCTCTCAAACTTACTTAAATTTTTTCTAGAATTATGTAATATAAAAAAAATTTTTTGTAATATTTTTTCAAATTTCTCTTAGAATTCATTACAAAACAATCATTTAAAATTTTTCCATGAATCTTAAGAACTTTTTTCCATTCTTTTGACACCCTGCAAAATTCAGTTTCATGAAAAAATTCATGAATTAAAAATATTACGTATTCGGGTCAAAATACCCCCCTTCCCACCCACATAACCCCCTTTTTAATGTTACCTAATATATGAACACTTCCGTATAATGAATGCATCTATATTACTTCGCAGCGGTATTATTCAATAATGTCAGCATCAATTTACCAACATGTTTGGATTGTCCCAGTAATCTGTGTCACGTGACGGCGACAATATATTGAAATTATCTATCTCATTATACGACTTCATGTATTTACAAATGTGGAAGAAAAGTTCATGCGCTGATCAAAATAGAATTGGTCTTGATGGGTGGTCGATATCTTCATATGAGAAGAACGGGAAGTCACGGTTACTGTGACGAGCGTACTTTCGTACCTGCTAAGGGGGTCAGAATCATGCATCTTACGAATTCCCTAGCACCTATAAATGAAAAAAGCTATAAAATCTTTTCGAGAATTGGTTCAGCCCTGCCATATGGACATCTAATGTTTTGTCAAGCTAGTCGTAAAAACTAATTGCAATGAGGGTGGATTATATGGCAATGCTTGAATTTCCAAGGAGATTCTTCCTACCTCGCAATTATAAAATCTTAGGAACAGGTGAACAACAGTCCGTATTCGTCAGTAGTTTTTGAGCAGTTCTTCGGTAGCAGTCTTCAACCCTTCGCTTCGGTTCGGCTCAACCGGTAGTTTCAACTCTTTCGGGATAGTACTCTCCCAGCATTTTTTTAAACACCAGTTCATCGCGACAGTACATTCTGCGGAAAATCAAGATAAAAGTGTGATGATTAGTTCAAGTAATTCTATTCATCGTGATCAATTAAGTTTAACTGTTCCTCGATGACGGTAATCCAATAAATTCAACAGTTTTATAAAATTCGGAAATCGAGAATACTATAATAGAGGAAGATATTTGGGATTTAGATCGTATAGGCGCCGCCTCACTTGCACTTCAATCTCATTTTAATAAGACAGGTCGCGGTAATATAGAAAATAATTACCAAGTTAAAGAAGAAAAACTGTCTGATATAGATGAGGATTTTACCACGAGGGAAAAAACTCTGTTAGAATTCCTACATAAACATAAATATTTAACCCCACAAATTACAAAAGCATTTTTAATTCCACTCAGTAACGATAACCCGCTAGTAAATCAATTTTGACCACAATCACACCGAACTGAACCTAACATAAAGAGACAGGAATTTTCTGCAATCATTTTGAATCCACAAGTTATAACCGTAGCAAATAATCAAATGATTTTGCTACGCGATGCCTTAGAAGTCGTGTCCATATTCAATGGTGATAATATTTCCTTAATCCATTTCATTGAAGGCTGTAAGGAAGCAAAGGAAATACTTCCTGAATTTGTTGAACCGAATTTGGTAATGTTAATCCGGAGAAAACTAACAGGTGAGGCTGGCAAGTGCATTTCCGGGTCATCGTACACGAAAATTGAGGATCTGATAGACCGATTAAAAAGAGTTTATGCGCCGGACAAAACAGTTTATCAGTTACAGGGGGAGTTGGGTAGAATATATCAATGGGAAAACGAATAAGTCATTGCTTACGCAGTGCGTATTCGAGAAATTTGAAATAAAAATTTAGATGTTCACAAGATGAGCAATGATGGACAAACAGATCCCACTTTCGAAAGAAGTTTAGCGACTGATATTACCGATTGTTTCTTGCGTGAGTTAAGACCGGAATTAGAAACAAGAATGGGAAAACAAAGGTCATTTATGGAAACAGTAGACGCTGCCATTAAGGTAGAAAGAAGGTTATCAGCTACAAAAGCATAGCGGGAAGACAAAAAATGTTAAATATCCCAGGAACCCGGAAATCACGCAAGTAATAATGATGAGGGATTATTTAAATCGATGAGAATAGCTACGGTGCAAGAAGAAATAGAATTATAATGTCAAATATGTGGGAAAAGGGGTCACGCAGCCCCCACCTGTCGTTTTCTAGGTCAGACCCAACAAAACTTCCCCAACCGTAGCTTCCAAGGCCAGACACGGGAAAACCCGCCTAACAAATACCGAGGTCAACGACCGAACCCCACAGATCAGTACCCTACGTTTCAAACTCAAGGAAACCCTCTATATTAACGACCAGTCGGCGGTGCACAGTACTCGGCTGCGCCCCAAAATACATTCTACAAAGGTCCTAGGCAAGAACGAGATAATCAGGATCAATGGCAACCAAGACGGTACAGTCAAAATGCCAATAATAATAATAATAATGGAACTTGAAATCAGAGTCAAAGGCAAAACAATAATCAAAATTGGAATCAGGGTCAAAGACAAATAAATAATTATTGACCTCATTTCGATAACCCGCGACGGAATTTCACTTCTAACGATAACACTTGTGCGTACTGTCACAGACCAGGACATTTTATCAAAAATTGCTTTCAAAGAATTCGAGATGATGGTGAAAACTTACAACAGTTTTCTTAACAAAAATGCATAACAACGAGGATATTCAAACTAGGGAATCGCGAGAACCCCCCTCAACGAGGGTGCAACGAGGGAGGTTACAACTACCAAAAATTAAATGCACCAATTGCAATGAGTGAAAAAGATCCATAAATTAGAACAGCAAAAGTTAACCTAAGTATAGGGAGTTCGGTATCATCTGTCCTTTTAACTATTGAAGGTTTAAAGAATCCTGTGTGCATGATGATAGACGCACGTGCAGGACCAAATTTAATAAAAAACATTCTATTCAGGATATTTTATCTATAAATGAAGCAGAAGTATTCAGATTAACTGGAATAAATAGCCATCTAATTAGTATATGGGGCAGAATACATAAAGTGTTGCTATCTAAAATTAATTTTTTTTTTTGATCGATTTGGAACTTGGCTGTATTATAGTCCAAATGGATCTATATTAATTAACCAAACCACAGGTCCATTTATCAATCGGCTGTCAATATACAGGGGCCTGAAGTTCCCACTTTTTCGCGCGTTTCTTCAACTTCACGTTAGAGTAACTTCTTTTAGGATGATCAGATTGGACTTTTATCATAATGTTTTGGGAAGCTTTTTTCTTCTACTTTAAAACTAAAATAATTATATATATGTATATATTCTTGTTTATTTTTTTTTTGTTCGAAAATCAAAATTGAAATTGATTTTCTAAAAAAAAATCAATTTCATCAAAATTGTAATTAATTTTCTGAAAAAAATCAATTTGATCAAAATTGAAATTGATTTTCTGAAAAAAATGTTCTTGGGTTCTCAACCATATTTAATGTAATTCCTAACGAGGTACCTGTAGATTACAATGGAATTCTAGGTTCATAATTCTTTTCGAATAATAAATAACGTTAAAATTATGTATGCAACCAGAATACTTGATGTGAAAGATCAAATCTATACCTTTATAACCGATGAAACTATAACTATACCAGCCAGATCTATTTCCGATTACTTTGTAAAGACTAAAAAACCAGAAAAAAAGGAAGGCTATGTTCCATGATTATTATTTTTAAATGGTGTATTTTGAGGCGATGCTTTAGACACGAAAATAGTCAATGTATCAATGCAGTCTAAGAAAATCACGGTACCACTAGTCACATTAGACAAATTTGAGGAAATAAAAAGATAATTTACAAGTTTCAATGGCTCACATTTCGGAACTTTATGTGAAAAATCTCCCAATCAAATCTTTGACGAATTTATTCTCTCAGACTCAAATGACGATAAACTTTTTCCTATATACAATGTCAATAGTGAGGACAAGTTCAAACCTCTTAAAAGTTCACTTAGATTAGATCAATCACAGGTAGAAGAATTAACACATGTTGACAAACTGATTTTAAACAATCTAGATCGCTTTCATATCCCTGGTGAACAACTTGAAGCGACAAATGTCCTTGAACACCATATCCCTACAACAGACGAAATTCCCATAGCTTCACGTCAATACCGCTTTCCTCCGATTCATAAAGAGGAAGTAACTCGTCAAGTTAATGAGTTATATAATAACGGTATAATTAAATCATCCCAATCACCATATAATACACCCGTATGGACCGTTTCAAAAAGGTTGACACGCAGGGAAGTAAGCGGTGAAGAATGGTGTTAGATTTTAGGAAGTTGAATGAAAAAACTATGGGCGATTCTTACCCTTTGCTAAATATAAGTGAAATTCTAGACCAATTAGGAGGAGTCCAGTATTGTTCTGTATTCGACCTTGCGTCAGGATTCCACCAAATTAAAATGAGTCCCCAAGATGACCACAAAGCAGCCTCTTCTACGCCTTATGGACACTATGAATTTGATCGGATGGCTTTTGGGCTTAAAAATGGGCCAGGTGCTTTTCAAAGGCTTGTGTCGTTTCGTCCTCACCGCACGGCGGTGTTTGCGACCAGGGCTCCCTCCCCACGGTCGGTTCAGGTCAGGGGCGGAAGGGAAGGGTGCCCTGGTTTCGATTTCCTAGGCGCAGGCCTTCGGCCAGAGGTTTGTGCGGCGGATAAGGATGGTTGTCGCGGGTAGGTTGGTCAGGGGCACCTGACGCCGACGTACCCTGGCCTCGATGGGTGGCCACAGAAGCGTCTGTCGACCACCGAGCGTGTCGGTCTTTGGGTAAGGGAGGTGCAGGTGAGTTGCCGCGGATAAACCGATCTGGGGCACCTGACGCCAACGTACCCTAGCCTCGATGGGTGGCCACAGGAGCGCCTGTCGACCACCGAGCGAGTCGGTCTCTGGGTGAGGGAGGTGCAGGTGGGTTGCCGCGGGTAGACCGGTCAGGGGCACCTGACGCCGACGTACCCTGGCCTTGATGGGTGGCCACAGGAGCGCCAGTCGACCACCGAGCGATTCGGCCTCTGGGAATGGGCGGGATGGCACTAGGAGGCGGGGAAGGTGGCCTGGTCGCCTACTTCGAGAGTATGGCGGCCAGAGGAGTTGCACGGCAGCACCAGAAACCTTCTTGTAGTAGGGCAAACCGGGGCAATTTATGTATGGATACGCATAAGTACAATATCAACCTACCGTGATGCGTCCATAACTTTCGATATAAATTCGCAATGAAAGTGAAAAAACGGAGTTATTGTAATGTGAGCATGTGGAACAAAAGCCTATATGTTTGAAACAAAGATTTCGGAAGTAGGTCTCACAAATGTCTACAAAATGACGTGTCGTACGTTAAGATTCGTTCATTTGTTTGCTTGCAAAAAAATAAAAACCATTCGAAAGTGCCTTTTTTATATGTGCAATTATTTTTTCAATAATAAAGCAACGAGTTAAAAATAATTATTAGTTTTTATAAAAACTCATTTGTTATTAAAAAACGGACTATTTTTCAACAGAGTTTCCACAGATTTGGCCGGCAAGATATCAACTAAAATAGGTGATTGTACTCTACAAAATTTGTACTACCAAGTAAATTTAGCGGCAGAGCTACTTTTTATAATTAAATTGCATAAAATTAGCTTACAAATATGTTGAGTTTTCTTCTTATAACAAATTAAATAACTCCGTCAATTTTATTTTATGAAGCTCAAGTTCGTACAAAATATAGAAAGATAATTCTACTAATTGTTATGAAATTCACGAAGAAATGCATTCTAAATTCATTGTTTATAATCGTGTCTGATTGAGGAATAAGTTCACAGAAAAGGATCGATTCAGTCAGTGAATTTGGAGTGGGGGAAGCCGCTGTGGCATGCCAGGGCTCTCCGGGCTGGATACGAATCTGTCAATCCTTCTCCCATAATCAGTCGCCGTGATCAACAACAAAAAAATAATGCATTGCCTCGAAAATTTTATAACAAATAGTACGGCTCTTATTCTATACTTGATGTAAATTTCAGCTGTGTATGTTTAAGATTGCAGGAGCAGTAATTTTTTAAGAAAAAAACTTATCCCTCCCTTTCAAAGTACATTTTTTTTAAATGTGTAGAAAAACAGCACATATCAAATAGATTCAATCCCGATACCATTAAGTAAAATTTGACGAAGTTATTCTATTTGTTTATGACGAAAAAATATACCGTCTCTTTGTAACAACTGTTATGCAATTTAATTATTAAAAATCATTTTTCTGCTAAGTTTACTTGATAGCACAACTCCTTTAGAGGACAATCACCCATTTTAGTTGATATCCTATCAGCCAAATTTGTAGAAATTCCGCTGAAATATAGTCCATTTTTTAATAACAAATGAGTTTATATGAAAACTAATAATTATTTTGCGCCGAAGTTTTGCACCCTTTTTAAGGGTGACAAGGGGGCACTTTCAGACGATTTCTATTTTTTTTCCAAGTAAACAAATGAAAGAATCTGAACGTACGATACGTCATTTAGTAGATATTTGTGAAACCTACATTTTTTATCTGAACTTTTTTTTCTGACAGACCTTAGTTGCAATAAAAAGAAAAACTGCTTTTGTCATATTTAACAATTGTTTACACACACAGTGCTGTAACGCTTAGCGAAGATTTTCACACGAAAGTCCAAGCGTTGGATAGATCAGTTGGTTAAAGAGTGCGGCTTCCGGAGCCTACAACTTCCCATAATAATATGACTGAAAAGAGATTTCATGCGCCTTTATTTTGTGTCAGAGAAACGTGGTCAAAGTGTAAGGAGAGAACACCATCGACTCTTCTTACGTGAGTACCCAGAGCTAACCACCAGAATGAATGAGCAAAATATAGCAGACCAAAAACGCTCAGTATTTGTGAACAAATTGCTTTCGGCTGTTGAAATAGCTGCCATCAAAATGGAAGTAAAACAGCAGCTTCCTATTGATTAACTTCCATTGGAAGATGTAGAAAACGAAGACCAGATTGAAGCTGAAGGCATAGGTGCTCGGGACAATGTACACCAAGTACTGGATCCGCTAAAACCACATCTTGATATTGATAACGATGATGTAAACAGCGAAATCTCAGAAAAAGCACAGCACCTTGAAAGGAATTTTGTTTATGCTTTACTAGAGTTCAGACATGTAGAACCAACAAAATGCAATCTTTGCCGCAGGAAGGGATCGAGATCTACCATTGAAGATCAGGTCGGATATGGATGTCAGCAAAGTAAAGTGCAGATTGGGTCGATTGACTCAATATAAGAAAGGAAATAGAACCAAAAAGCTGATACACCACGTACTGAAATCATCCACCCTTCGTACATCGAGACATTGACACCAGCAATACTGGATGAGATTATACACTCCCAAAAGCAGAGACTGGTGTTCTTACTGCTGAACTGCGTTGGTACTAGAAAAGTAGGGCAAAAAGGCAACAAAATCAAACCTGTCGGTCAGATGAAAGAAGGTTCTATCGTGAACTGAGTGTAAAGCATAATAACCAGCAAGACACCGAAGTCCCTCAATTGGAAGACATGACTAACTACTGGTCGCGTGTTGGGGAAAAAACGTACAAAAGTAATTTATACGTTGCGTGGTTCCAACTATAAAAAGCAAGAGCTAGTAATAACCCTGAAATGAAGCTAACTAATATCACAGTATCAGATGTTTCAGCGGTTTTAAAAAGGGCAAGTAACTCGAAAGCTTCAGGTCTGGACATGGTGCACAATTTCTGGTACAAGTACCTGAAGAGTGTGCACTCTGCGTTGGCAAGGTGTTTTCAGAAGATCATCACACACCCAAATCTGATGCCAGGCTTTATGCTTAAAGGTACTACGTATATGTTGCCTAAAAAATAAGATGCGCAAAATCCATCTGAATTTAGACCGATATCCTGTATTCCAACAATTTATAAATGCTTTACAGGTATCATTGCAGATAAGGTATATTATCACTGCGACGAGAATAACATCTTTACAGAAATACGAAAAGGAAGTTGTAAAACCTCACGAGGCAGTAAAGATCTAGTCACCATAGACGCTGTTGCCATGACGCAAGCTCGTGAACATCAAAGAAACTTGCACACGGCATACATTGACTATCAAGAAAGCGTTTCCTTCCGTACCACACAGTCGACACCCACAATGGCATTGGGGGCACTAACAGGGTTGGAGCCCCTCCATCTTACCATCAATGCCGTGGCTGCGAAGGCGGCCTGGAGATTAAATATGGTAAAAGGCGGAAGGATCTCGACGGCAGTGCGGATCCCAACCGACATCGCGTCTTCGACAAGAAGTATCGTGTTAGCCTATCCACTAAGGAGAATTTGTTTGACGGCGAAGCACACCTGCCCAGTGATGGGGACAATTGGTTTACAGATGGCTTCAGAAAGAAGGAGAAGGCAGGAGCCGGTGTATATCGTAGAAGGAGTGGAATGGGCTTCACAATCCCGATGGGGTCCTACGCCACAGTTCTACAATCTGAGATTATGGCCATGCTCCAATGCGCCTATAAGGTACAGGAGTATGGCAACAAAAGAAACATACGTATTTGCTCAGACAGCAGGGCTGCTATAATGGCCCTGAATGGAATAACGACTACGTCGCTACTAGTATGGGAGTGCTTTGAGGCACTGAACAACGTAGTGACGGAAAGCAGAATGACTCTACTTTGGATCCTTGGACACACCAACATCAAAGGTCATGAGATATCGGATAGACTAGCAAAACTAGCAGCAAGAGAAAACTTTACTGGAACCGAGCCAGTTGTAGGCATTTCCAGTAGGTTAGTCACTGAAGCAGTCAACAGTTGGCTGACCGAGGAACATCAGAATGAGTGGGAATTGGCCACAGGCTGCAGATAGGCCAAAAAACTCTTGGGCTTACAGCTACACCTTAATCGAGCGATGGATATACGTAAGCTCGGAAGGAACGAAGTCAAATTCCTAACAGAAATGTATAAAGGGCATGGAAACCTCGGATATCACAGACATAAGATAAGGCTCGTAGAAAGTCCCCTCTGTAGTATGTGCGGAAGGGATTATGAGACAGCTATTCATATCCTTTGTCACTGTCCTGCGATTGCGGAGAAACGACTAACACTCACGGGCAATAACTGCATCAGTGAGTCGGAAATATAGGCCAATAGCCTGGCGGCGGTCCTCGCCGTATGGAGAGAGCTTTGGGGTCACGTTGGGCTTACAAGGGGACAATAATAATAATATAATAATAACCCCATCGCCCGAGAGCTCCGGCTCTTGCAGTCAGCCACGTTGCT